>SMJT01000038.1:1175785-1476422 GCA_004349715.1 Crucihimalaya himalaica | reverse complement strand
TATCACGCCATAAATGATTAACCTCCCATTCTCTGTAAGGTTGCCCAGTAATTTTTCCCGTTTATCATGATAGGCACACCTAAGCGTGGACTCCAGTGGAATCTCATCGTTCCTTTCCAACTGTCGCTAATCTCTTAGCTTTGGAACAAATTCGCCATTTCGGAAAAATCCAATTCTTTGTTACTCTAGGAGCTTACACATATTAATGGTAAGCACGCGGTGTCAAAACATTGTGTAAGCATGTCACCCTCCCACTAAAACCGATCCTACACGGTCTATTTTATTTCTAAGCAACCAGATACATACACGCAAGGAAAGTCTAAGATCAGATAAATACAAATATTCCTGATTAATTGAACATTTACTGTATCAACACCAATCGGCCTGAGTGAATATGTAATTCAAGCTCTTATGGTCTGTAAATACTTGAACCTTCTCTCCATACAAATATGCCCGCCAGATCTTTAAAGCGAATACAACGGCTGCTAACTCCAAGTCATGGGTAGGGTAGTTAATCTCATGCGGTCTCAGTTGTCTCCATGCATAAGCAATGACCTTTTCATCTTGCATCAACACACACCCTAGTCCAGATCCTGATGCGTCTGTATACACCACATATGGTACTCCTGTCCTTGGTAATACTAACACTGGAGTTTCCGTCAAATGTCTTTTCAGAGCTTGGAAACTATCCTCACACTTCTCTGTCCATTCAAACTTCACATCTTTCCCTGTGAGTCGTGTCATCAGCTTAGCTATACTAGCAAATCCTTCGACAAATTTCCGATAGTAGCCTGCCAATCCAAGAAAACTACAGACCTCAGTAGAGCTCTTAGGTGTTGGCCAACTGGTTATCGAATCTATCTTCTCTGGATCCACTGATACTCCCGCTTCGGAGATAACATGACCAAGAAATCCAAATTTTCTCTGCCAAAAACTGCACTTACTCAACTTGGCGTATAACTTTTGTTCCCGCAATTTATCCAACACCATCCGTAGGTGTTCCTCATGTTCTTCCCCGCTCTTTGAGTATACCAGAATGTCATCGATGAATACTATCACACACTTATCCAAGTACTCTCAAAAAATATTATTCATCAGTTTCATGAAAGCAGCTAGTGCATTGGTTAACCCGAAAGGCATTACTACGAATTCGTAGTGTCCATACCTAGTCCGAAAGGCAGTTTTCCGTATATCCTCCTCTGCAATAGAAATCTGGTGGTACCCTGATGCCAAATCAATCTTTGAAAATCACGAAGCTCCCTGCAACTGATCCAATAACTCATCAATACGTGACAGTGGATACTTATTTTTGATGGTCAGCTTATTTAATCCCCGATAGTCGATACAAAGTCTGAAACTCCCGTCTTTCTTTTTCACAAATAAGACTGGTGCTCCCCACGGCGAACTACTCGGCCTGATAAACCCCTTGTCTGAAAAATCCTCTAATTGACTCTTCAATTCTGCCATTTCTGCAGGCGCCAAACGGTAAGGTGCTCGTGCAACTGGTGCCGTCCCTGGCTCTAACTCTATAGTGAAAGCGTTCCCTCTACTCGGTGGCGGTTCTTTTAAAGACTCAAACACGTCTGCAAAATCAGCCACTATAGGAATATCTTCAACTCCAAGTTCCATTTCATCCTCCACAACAGAAATAGTGGCGAGGAACGCATCATTACCCTTCTCTATAAGCTCCTCTGCCTACAACATGGATATGATCGAAAATCCTTCACCCTTTTTACACCCTGAAATACTAACTTCCCTTCTGGCCTTGCAAAATGTACACGAGCCCGATGACAGTCCAGAATAGCTCGATGTTTCTTTAACCAGTTCATTCCAAGTATCACGTCATAATGATTAACCTCCATTTCTGTAAGGTTGCCTAGTAATTCTTCTCCGTTTATCATGATAGGCACACCTACGTGGACTCCAGTGGATCTCATTCGTTCCTTTCAACTGTCCCAATCTTCTTAGATTTTGGAACAAATTCGCCATCAAAAGTCCAATTCTTTGTCACTTAGGACTTACACAGCTAACGGTAGCACCGGTGTCAAACATTGTGTAAGCTGTCCACCCTCCCACTAAAACCGATCCTACACAGTTATACTATTTCTAAGCAAACAACACATACACGCAAGGAAAAGTCTAGGATTCAGAAAAATACAAAATTCTTGATTAATTGAACATTTACGTACCAACAATCGGCTCCTCTTCCTCAGGCTCTCCAACCATCATCACATGAGGTCCAACGTTTTGACGTTTCGGAGGTGGCGGTAAAGGCTCTCTGGGACGATCTCCAGCATGCTGCTTCCCCATATTTTGTGTGCAAAACCTTGCAATGTGTCCAGGTTTCCCACACTCGTAACAGTTCCCAGTGTTCATAGATCGAGGACAATCCCTCGAAATATGACCCGGCTGATTGCACTTGTAACAAGTTGGCGGAGTCCTCACATTAGTTGTATCCCAAGTCCTCTTGTGAGAGCTTGTACCCTTTGCAGCTTTTGCAAGTGCTGCCTTGTTCTGACTCATCTCCTGTTCCAGTCCAATCTCTAACGCAGCAGCTTTTTCCACCAACACAGTCATGCTGCGGTAATCGTACATCTCGCACCGATTCTTAAGTTCAATTCTTAGACCTCTCAGGAACCTTCGAATCAGCTCATCCTCATCCATGAATCTCCCGGCGAACCTGCTCAAACAATCTTAGTTAACGCGTTTCCTTCGCGACATGGGTCCAAATATTTCTAATTAGAAATTCACCAACTCTTATGAAAAGAAATAACCCATCAATTAACTTGCTTAAATGGTCGAACTCTTCCTCGTACTCCCTCACCGTCTTATTTCCTTGGCGGAGATCTAGGAATTCATTCTCCATCCGATCCATAGCTTCTCTGGGAAATTACTTCCTGGAGAATTGTGCCTTAAAGTCCTCCTAAGTTAACTCATACCGCCCTTGCACCTGTCCTACCACTTTCTCCCACCAAACCAATGCTTTGTCTTTCAATTATTGCACCGCCAAGTCCTTGCGGTATTCTTCTGGGCATCTGGCATTCTCCAAATTTCTCTCCAACCTTTTCCTCCAATTATCAGTAGCGGTCGGGTCGGATTTGCCACCAAAGGACTCCATACCCATGTCCTTCAAGGTCCTCATAGCTTCCCAGTATGAGGGTCTCTGCACGTGGATCTGCATAGGAGGTGGCGGAGGCGGTGGCGGATGCTGAGGTGGGATTGGCTCGTTTCGCGTATCCTGCTGTGGTGCAATCACTTCTGGTGCCTCTCCTGCAGCTACTTCCCTCTGCATGTATTCTCGGAACCTCCGAAACTCCTCAAACATGGCCAATTCAGCTGCAGGGATATTGACCGGTGCCTGAGCCAAGTTAGCCCCCACATGCTCCAAGTGCTCACCTCGCACACTTTCACTAGAGGCCGTTGTGCTCTCAGCCCTCGCTCCTTGCTGTGCAGCAGCTCCTACACGACCTCCACGTGTTGCTTTTGGCGGCATCTGAACACAAAACAAGATAATCAGTTTCTCTCCCCAGGACTGTCTCCCGGGTCAGAACCGGTTTGACATAAACTAGAGCTCTGATACCAAATTTTAACACCCGACAAATACTTCCACGACATGTCAAGTCAAATAACTTAAAATCCAAATAATTCCATTATTAAACCAGAAATAACCAACAACTACGTTTAAACCAACTTAAACGTCTTTAATTCCTTTATAAGAAACGTATAAGTAATCAAAATAATTCAAAACGTTCTGAAGAACAAAACTAAAACTCTGGAACTGGTACTCACTGACATCTTTAGAACTAGTCCTCAAGATTACCTGCAAAGGGAAAGAGGGGTGAGTAATCTTGCAATCAAAGATTACTCAGCGAGGGTAAGCCTTAGGGCTCACGAATTCTTCATACATAAACACATCTAGATAATCACAAAGTCTAAACCTAAGACAAACAGGCAAGCACATGTCAACGACACACAAACATCACACAAATGGGACCACGTCCCATAACCGTCCTAACACGGCCCGGATTCCACGTGTCAACACACGCTAACCCTCGTGCATAACAGATCCCTCGTGCCTTAGCACTTCATCCTGCACCACACCCGTGCGTAACAGATCCCTCGTGCTGAAACACTTCTTCCCGCACTTTTCACACGTCGGCTCGTCAGCCATCCTGACCTATCCGAATCCACGTCCATAGGCCACCACACAACTACAAGAATTTCTCCTTGCAGGCATCTCTGCGGCTCACCTGCATTATCTCACACAACTATTATTTTATCACTCAATAACATGCTTCACAGAACCACACAACACAGAAAACGATTCGTTTTTAATGTCTACCTCCGTTATAATTTTCATTTATTTCTCTACGTTCATTCGAAGAATATTTATATATTTATATGAAAATAATATTAAATATAAATATATATATATATATATATACACTCAACAAACAAAATATTTGGCTTAACCTTAAACTAAATAATTAACTAAATATATTTATATATAAAGAAAACACGAGCTTGTCTTCACCTTAGCAAAAATGGTTCTGAATTCACGGGTAAACTAGCAAAAGCGAAAATCCGATTCGATCTCAAATCTCAATCTGCAACGGTTTAGGTTAACCGATCGAAGATTAAATTATAATAATAATAATAATTTTAATTTAATCTAAGACACCTAACCAATTTTCAAATCCTGATTGAATATAATTGGTTTTCTCTAATTAAATTAATTAGAATCGGTTCAGTAATTAAACGAAACCTATTCTAATAATTTAATAATATCCGGTTAAATTATTAATCTCAATAATCTCAATAACTCCAGTGGCTTGAGTAGTGCTGTGACAGTCCACAATAGTGGTTTAGAGTGGAGTCAACAAACCATAGGACTTGAGAAATAGATTTGTGGCTTACCGTGGGTCACAAACGATCGGCGCCGGTGAGTTAACGTGAACGGCAACGGTGGTCGCTCTAGCTGATCGACGCCTAGGGTTTTCTGTGGTTGGCTTCGACAACTGTGTCCTTCTCTTATACACGTGAGGGAAAAAGAAGGGTTCACGCGGGCTTGAGTTGCTAACGGGCTCGGTTTGGACCTCGCGATTTAAATCCAAAACCGGGTCGTTACATTGATCACCGAGCCATGGGAAATACATTGACCTTTCCTCTTCCCGCTTTCTCCAGTTTCAAGGTTTGCCTTGTTCTTTCCCCTAACCAGCTAACCGGAGTATATGATTTTCCCGAAATATTATGTCGTCGGATACGCAAAGGCTACTTATACCCCGTGGAGAAAGTCCTTTGTTATCAGTTCAACACATGTCAAAGAAAACATTTGTTTATATTCCACTCAGAGTGGCTTTACGAATACAGAGTGGCTTTGTTCGCTAAACATTTGTTTATATTAACGTTGGATTTATTTTGAGAAAGAGAGTGATGAAGTGTGCTTTTTTTTTAAGTCTAGGAAATGTCAAAGTAGTGAAATTATTAGCAGAGAGAATCTGTAATCTTTTAACCGGTCGATGTCATTCATTATTGTCGAAACTAAATAATGTAGAAAATAAAAAGTCAACTGGAAAAATAAAACTAGAACAATCTGAGTTATATTAAGGCAGAGCCAATATCCCTATATTAGCCTTGTCAATTTGCCCCATAACCCTCGGATCCGCTCCATTAGACCCGCTGCAGACAAGCTGCAAGTTAAAAAATAAAAATTTTCAAATATGCAGGTTGCAAATATAGATCAGAGTATTTTATGGCGGGGCAAATGCGGATCGTCGTATTTTGATCCGCGAATTTGCGAGTACTTGCAATTTTTTTAAAAAAAATTAGTATTAGTATTAATATTTATTATTTTATTAAATTTTGTAGTTAAATTTTTAGATAAAATAAAATATATACTTATTTATTTATTTATCAAGATTTTTTTAAAAATTTTATTAACATTTGTTTATGAATTATCGTTTTATAATATTAATATTTAATTAATAAATTATATATATACTATATATTAAACTTTGTCTGTTTTTGGTGAAATGAGGTAGATGCTCAATAGAATTAGACCGAAGCAGAGGAAGAGCAAACTCCAACAATTTGTCTGTTTTTGGCCGTCGATATTTGTAGGGTCACCGTATTCGGTGTTGTCTTCAAAGGCTTCTTCGCTGTTCTCTTCTTGGGTCAAGATCTTGTTGGAACTTTGAATAGACATAAACCTAATTTGGCCTAATTTGGCCTAACTCCACTCACTCTCATTGATATCACCCATGACATCAAAGCCACTCCCTCATGCCTATATAAAGGCACTCTCATTCTCTCTTTCAAAACACACCAACACAACAAACATCGAAAACAATAACAAAGAAACGAGAGAGACCAAGGAGAAAAAGAGAGAAGGAGAAAGGGAGGCGATCGATCAATATACGATCGGAATCGATCCCGAATGGTAAAAATTACCGAATGGTAAAAATTACCAAGTGGTAAACATTATCGAATGGTAAAAATTACCGAGTGGTGAACGTTACCGAGTGGTAAAAATTATCGATGGGTGAACGTGACCGAAAGGTGAACGTTACCGAGTGGTGAACGTAACCGAATAGTGATCGATATTAATTAATGATCGGTGGATATTAATTAATGATCAAACGGTGAGCAATCAATATTAATTAATGATCGATATATATTAATCAATGATCAATCGTATTTATATCCCTCACTTGTTTAGTCTCTAAGTTGTTAGAGTCTCAAGAGTATATCGTAGAACTAATAGTTCGTAGATTCCGGATTTCGGGTGATGCGAAACCGGTCTCGCCGTAGTTGTATCCTGGGATTCATCTTCTCATAAACCGCCACACTGCGGGAGATAGTTTGAATTAAGGAAAAAGATCATATCTTGCCTCTACGGATATTTTCCTTAATTGTATATTTAAGGATTATTAAATCGCTATTTTATTCAATAGAATTCCGGAAAACGCTATTATGTTGTAAAAGTGATCTATCTCTTTGAAATAGTTGATTCGAAATTATTTTAAAGACGCGTGTTTTGTTCTCCGGATTTTTGCGGACTTACAGTCAAAGAACATGTCAGACCGCCGTGCGACCACCCCGACAAGGAGAACCTAGCCGAGTAACGATCCTCTACAGCACCGGATGCATCTTAAAGATGATCGTGGCCGTTAATCACGCTCTGTTCGCACGGTCATGGTACATCATCCAGGGTTTAGGGCCTGTCTCCTTAGAAATCAAGGAAACAGAGGTACGAGCCTATAGAACAGATCCCCCACATGAATAGAATCAACTCTAAATATATGAAAAGTCTATCTAAACAGATGACTATAAACAGACTAGACTGACTTGACAGACTAGACTGACTTGACATATTATACTGACTTGACAGACTCGACTATCAAGAGTATAAACGAAAAATAACTGTGTCTGAGATGGTAGCAATTTTTCAGCCTTGAACCACTCATTGTTAATATCTTTCGGGTTTACTTGGCCGGGAGGTGAACATGATGTCTTGAACCACCCAGATTTTTATGTAAACCGAGACAACAAATATAACACAACTTCTTTTTCTCGTAGAACACAAGTTCTCTATTGTGTTCGTTTTGGCCATGAACATTGCCTGGTTTTTCATGAGTGAACTTAGAGAATATAG
Source organism: Crucihimalaya himalaica (assembly GCA_004349715.1). Lineage (NCBI taxonomy): Eukaryota > Viridiplantae > Streptophyta > Magnoliopsida > Brassicales > Brassicaceae > Crucihimalaya > Crucihimalaya himalaica. The sequence continues at coordinate 1,468,768 of SMJT01000038.1, read as the reverse complement.
CCTGAAATATTCCCCTAGAAACGGCCTCATTTCACACTCACAAGGTGATTTGCCATTAGTCATTGTTTTCAGAAGTTTCCTGTAAGAACTCCACTGATATTTCAAAGACATCGGCTCAAATCATTAAAAGCATTGCTTATCCTTTATACATACAAGAAGCAGTGTTTATCATCCTCGGAACTGGGCTGTGACTTTTTAGTCTTACAGTGCTCCAGATAGATTCTGTTTGAATTTGTTTTCCCTTTGAACCTAAATCTTGGGATCTCAAGTCATATAGGTGGGGTTACCATCAAACGTCCTCTTTATTTGTAGGCTTTAAACCCATTCCTCCTGATGATTTACGACTTGATCTTGAGTTAAACCTTTGGTCAATGAATCCACAATGTAATCAGCTGATTTCATATAACCTAGTGCAATTACGCCACTAGAGATCAAGTGTCTAATGGTTTTTATTTCGTCCTTTCATATGACGAGATTTACCAGTATAGAGAGTATTTAGTGCTCGGGCTATAGCCGATTGACTATCACAGTGTACACGTAATGCCGGCACTGGTTTCTCCCACATTGGAATATCTTCCAAAAAATTTCGAAGCCATTATGCTTCTTCTGCGGCTTTTTCTAAAGCTATAAACTCAGACTCCATGGTTGATCTGGACAATAGAGTTTGTTTCGCAGATTTCCAGGATACCACTGCACCTCCTAGAGTAAACACATATCCACTTGTGGATTTCGAATTTTTTGAGTCGGATATCCAGTTTGCATCACTGTATCCCTCAAGAATTGCGGGTTCTTTACCATAGTGCAACCCATAACGTTTTGTGTATCTTAAGTAATTTAAGACTCTGGTTATGGCTTTCCAGTGTGTATGTCCTGGATTGCTGGTATAACGACTTAGTACATTTACTGCATGCGCTAAATCGGGTCTTGTACAATTGGTTAAGTACATTAGACTTCCGATAACCCGTGCATACTCTATCTGTGAAACCCCTTCACCCGAATTTTTGGTTAAGTGAAGTTGAGAATCAACAGGAGTTTTTGCGGTTCCATTTGAGTAGTTCTTGAATCTCTCTAGAATTTTGTCAGCATAATGAGCTTGTGACAGTATAATCCCTTCAGAAGTTCTAGTAATTTGAATTCCTAGAATGACATTTGCTAAACCCATGTCTTTCATGTCAAATTGTCCATGAAGCATGTTTTTGGTCTGCTGGATTATATCTTTATTACTGCCAATGATAAGCATATCATCAACATACAAGCATAACAAAATATACCCATTACGAGTACTTTTGATATATATGCATTTGTCACATTCATTAATGCTGAATCCATTCGACATCATTACTTTGTCAAATTTTTCATGCCATTGCTTTGGAGCTTGTTTTAGTCCATACAGTGACTTTACAAGTCTGCAGACTTTATGCTCTTGACCTGGAACCACAAACCCTTCGGGTTGTTTCATGTATATTTCCTCTTCCAAATCACCGTTGAGGAAAGCGGTTTTTACATCCATTTGATGTATTTCCAGGTTTCTTAAAGCTGCAAGTCCAATAAGCATTCTGATAGAAGTTATTCTCGTCACCGGAGAATAAGTGTCAAAGAAATCTTGACCTTCTTTTTGCCGGAATCCTTGCACTACAAGTCTTGCCTTGTACTTATCAATTGAGCCATCGGTTTTCAATTTTGTTTTGAAAATCCATTTACACCCTAGTGATTTAAACCCTTCTGGTAGATCGGTAATTTCCCATGTATGATTTTGCATAATGGAGTCGATCTCACTATTAATGGCTTCCTTCCACGAAGGTCCGTCAGGTGTAGACATGGCTTCAGTATAAGTTCTTGGTTCGTTCTCTGCGAGAAGAATCATCAAGAAATCTTCACCAAAAGATTTTTCCTTTCGTGCTCTTTTGCTTCGTCTAGGTTCATCTTCTGTTTCTTCTACAGAGATCCCTGACATACTTGCAACATCGGTAGACGCGTTTGCATCTCTTTCATCACGCGTTCGTTTTGAACTTTGTTTATCTTTACAGGGAAAGATTTGTTCAAAGAAAGATGCATTTCTAGATTCCATTATTGTATTAACATGGATATCTGGAATATCTGATTTGTGTACCAGAAACCGGTAAGCACTACTGTTGTGCGCATATCCGATGAATATACCATCTACTGTTTTTGGTCCAATTGCAACCTTCTTTGGAGGTGGTACCGCGACCTTAGCTAGGCACCCCCACACTTTCAGGTATTTGTACGAAGGTACTGTACCTTTCCAAAGTTCATGCGGTGTTTTACCGGTGACTTTGTGCGGTATTTTGTTGAGGATATAATTTGTAGTAAGCAATGCTTCTCCCCACATGTTCTGGGATAACCCAGATTCCTGCAACATCGCATTCATCATTTCTTTGAGAGTTCGGTTTTTCCGTTCCGCAACTCCGTTAGACTCCGGTGAGTAGGGAGCGGTTGTTTGATGTATAATGCCATGTTCTTGACAAAATGCATTAAATGGTCCATCATATTCACCTCTTCTATCACTTCTAACTATTTTAATATTTTTCTCGAGTTGATTTTCAACTTCGAGCTTATATTCTTTGAATTTTTCCAAAACTTCATCTTTACTATGTAACAAATATACATAGCAATATTTTGTACAATCATCAATGAAAGTCACAAAATATTTTTTACCACCTCGAGTTTGAACAAATTTTAAATCACACAGATCTGTGTGAATTAGACCGAGAGATTCGGTTGTTCTGTCTACACGATGAGATAGTTTTTGTGAGTTTTGCCTGTACGCATACTTCACATTTTTCTTTGCTTGTTTTACATTTTGGTATTAGGTTCATGTTCATTAGTCTTTGTATTGACTTATAATTAACATGTCCTAAACGTTCATGCCAAATGTTAAATGACTCAAGCAAATAAGCAACAGGGTTATTTTTGTTCATTGAAACATTTGTAACAACATTTGCAACATTGGAACTAGAAGCAATATTGCGGAGGATAGTCTCAACACACATTTTGACAAGTCCTCCTTTGACGTATCCTTTGCCCAAGTATACCCCATGCTTCTTCAGAACGAGTTTGTCAGACTCGAAGTTGACAGCAAATCCAGCCTTGCTCATTAGAGTGCCGGAGATCAAGTTTTTTTCTCATGTCAGGAACATGTTTCACATTCATGAGAGTTACTTCATGTCCTGAAGTCAACTTCAACACTCCTTTCCCACGACCATCGATTTTTGACACTCTATCCGTGCAGATGTGGGTCGTAGCACCTGTATCGTACCACCATTCCATCTGGTTGTCATCAACCATGTTGACCTCTGTGACCACAGCACATAAGTCAGCTTCCGTGAGGTTAGCTTGGGCATACCGTTTGTTTTTAGGTTTGCTCCTACAGACATCGGATTTGTGGCCAATTTTACCACACTTGTGGCATTTCCCTTTGAACTTTATTTCAGGCGAGGCTTGCTTCTTGAAGTTCGTTGACTTGGCAGGTTTCAGACCTGACTTAGTCGATGCTTTGCCTTTTCCTTTGAACTTCTGTTCAGCCATGTTGACGTCGTATTTACGACTTTGTAGGCTAGTTGAAGTTCGGTTTCTAGCCTCCATTTGAAGACGAGTTACCAAGTCTTCGAGGGACATTGCCTTTTGTTTGTGCTTCAAGTAGTTCTTGAAGTCTAACCAGCTCGGAGGAAGCTTCTCGATGAAGCAATTGACTGTGAAGATCTCACAAATGGACATTCCTTCCGCCGCTATTTCATGACAAAGGAGTTGAAGTGCTTCAACTTGATCCATCATTGGTTTGGAGTCCACCATGCGGAATTCGAGAAACTTCGCAGTTGCGAATTTCTGACATCCAGCATCAAGAGCTTTGTACTTTTTTTCCAAAGCGAGCCACAAGTCTTTGGAGGTTTTGGATTGACTGTACACCAAGTACAACGGGTCGATTAGGCGACCAAGGATCCAACCCTTGCACAAGAAATCACCTTGGACCCAAGCATCAACGCTTGCCACAGTGAAAGCGTCATTGTTTCCTGGTTGAACGATTGGTTTCTCCTCTTTGAGAAACTTGTCCAACTTCAGCGTGGTCAGAAAGAAGTACATCTTATGTTGCCACGTTTTGAAGCCTTGGCCGTCAAATTTCTCCGGCATCGGGCCTGTAGTGACCGTGTTTGAATGGACCACTCGGTTGGTGTTTCCAGATGATCCTTCATTAGTTGCTTCAGCAGCATTCATAGTTAGAGGTTCATCAATGTTGAGGCCGAGAATGCCGTCAATCACATTGTCATTTTCGTTTGCCATCGTTTACGTTTACGTTTACTTGCGTCATTAAAAACAAACCGAAAATTAGAATAATTTCGAATACTTGAAATTAGACAAACGATTTAATATGCCAAACAATCATTTTTAATTTGGTTTCAAATTATTTTGATATATGTTTGCATAAACCGTTAATTTCTTGTTTTAAGAAGTTTTACGAACTTACTTTAAAAGCGTTCGTAGAAACTTTAAACGTTTTACCGTTTTTAACGTATTTAGAGTTTTACGTTTTTACATTTAAACGTTTCGCGAAACTGCCGATAAGGGCCTTCGCGGAAACCGTTCTTTGATCGAGAGGATCAGATACGAAGTTATTTCGCGGACTTCACCGAGAAGACATCGCGGAATACACTTCCAACAAAAATGGTCTTTTCGCGGAATTCACCGGGAATACATCGCGAAACCCATTTTTCAAAAATATTTGAGATTTCCCAAATACGAGGATCTTAGTTGATGATCCAAGTTGACCTGTGTTCGCACCTTGCGATTCATAGGTGTTTTGGTTGGTAGCCCGAATGACCTTTTAATTTTAAAAGGTGTGTTCGCACCTTTTTTTTTTTTTTTTAATTTTAATCTCAAAAAAAAAAAAACGTTCGTGTTTTGTAAATCCGTTTAAAATATTAAATATTAAACGGATTTTAGTTTGAATTAAGACTGTAATTCCGCAAAAATCCGGAGAACAAAACACGAGTCTTTAAAATAATTTCGAATCAACTATTTCAAAGAGAGAAATCACTTTTACAACATAATAGCGTTTTCTGGAATTCTATTGAATAAAATAGCGATTTAATAATCCTTAAATATACAATTAAGGATAATATCCGTAGAGGCAAGATATGATCTTTTTCCTTAATTCAAACTATCTCCCGCAGTGTGGCGGTTTATGAGAAGATGAATCCCAGGATACAACTACGGCGAGACCGGTTTCGCATCACCCGAAATCCGGAATCTACAAACTATCAGTTCTACGATATACTCTTGAGACTCTAACAACTTAGAGACTAAACAAGAGAGGGATTTAAATACAATTGATCATTAATTAATATATATCAATCATTAATTAATATTGATCGCTCACCGTTTGATCATTAATTAATATCCACCGATCATTAATTAATATCGATCACTATTCGGTTACGTTCACCACTCGGTAACGTTCACCTTTCGGTCACGTTCACCCATCGATAATTTTTACCACTCGGTAACGTTCACCACTCGGTAATTTTTATCATTTGGTAATGTTTACCACTTGGTAATTTTTACCATTCGGTAATTTTTACCATTCGGGATCGATTCCGATCGTTTATTGATCGATCGCCTCCCTTTCTCCTACTCTCTTTTTCTCCTTGGTCTCTCTCATTTCTTTGTTATTGTTTTTGATGTTTGTTGTGTTGGTGTGTTTTGAAAGAGAGAATGAGAGTGCCTTTATATAGGCATGAGGGAGTGGCTTTGATGTCATGGGTGACATCAATGAGAGTGAGTGGAGTTAGGCCAAATTAGGCCAAATTAGGTTTATGTCTATTCAAAGTTCCAACAGATCTTGGCACCACATTCAATGATTTCGAAGTAGCTGGTTTTGCTGCTGAATTCGAACATCATCTCTCTGCTCACTTTACGTCGATAGAATTCTTTAAAGCTTAAGTGAAATATTAATAAATGTTCCATTTGAAATTTGAATAACACGTCGTCTTCGTCGACGAAACCCTCAACTGGATAGCCATCTTCTTGAGTTATGTTGCGACGCCACGATATCTCGTACCAACCAATTTCTGTGATTTGTTGGTTAGGGTAAATAACGAGGCAAAATAGAAAGCCAGTGTAAGAACTGTTAGCATCCAGAACAATGGTCAAGGCACTTCCTCTGCCTCGTTGATCGAATTCTGCAGGCACTTGTCTTCCTGGTAAGAGCGTCGTTTGTCTGTAACAAAGCGATTGTCGGATAATCTCTCTTCGTGCTTGTTGGCCCAATTTTAAGCAGTTGTTGAAAATGAATTTCGCTTTTGGACTGCTTAAAGGGCAAAACACGGTCTCCAAAGATTCACAATTCTCTACCTTGAGGGATGTGAGCGAATTAGGGAGCTCTGGCAACGATGCGAGTCTTCTGCATTGATATAGAGAAAGGCTTCGTAGATTATGAAGAGCTTTGATGCAATCTGGAATTCTTTCAATATCAGACTGACTTATCCATAGAAATTCGACACTCTTGGGGAGATATGTTAATACCTCGGGCTTTCTAATTTGGTGTAGATAAACAGATGAGAGACGAGAGCAAAGCCTGATTGCTGGGGACAAATCTTCAGCTGTTATTTTCAGGATGGTGATATTCGTAGACATAAGTGGAATATATTTTAATCTTGAGCATCCTTTCATATAGACCCTTGCAAGGGATGCCAAGTTCATGTGAGCTGGAATGACTTGTAGGTTTATGCAATCATTCATCCACCACTCCTTTAGTTTATGAAGATGAGAAAAAGAGGATGGAATCGCTACCAAACTCTTGCAAGAATCCATAAACAAATACTGCAGATTTGTAGCATTTGAAAGATCTGGGATCTCTACCAAGCTCTCGCAATGATTCAGCTTCAATCTCTCTAGTTTTGTAGCATTTGAAAGATCCGGGAGTTCCTTCAAATTCTTGGACCCAAACAAATCCATAGACTTGAGATTCTTAAGGGGCTGAATATGTAAGAAAACCACACATAGCAGAGAGAGAAGGAGCGTCATATAACTTCAAAGAGAAAATACTTATAATTCAATATATATATATATTAAAATGTACAACACCAACCTGAATTCCTTGCCAGAGGTACTCGAGCTGGCTATCTTGCATTTTGAGTTCGACAAGACATTCTGGATTAAATGTTGGAGGAAGACTCTTGCTTGGGTGTGCCTCCCAATCTAGTAACCTTAGACGACACGGAAACTCCATCTCTTCAGGTATATGCATTCTATCATTCCCATCATATCTACTTCTATAGACTTTGAGGAATCGAAGATTGGGCAATTTTTTAAAAGCCTTCTTGCTTATAGATACTTCATTAATACCAGATATATCAAATGATATGCCAGACAAAGCTCTAGTACCCTAAACCAATATTTCAAATAAAAAGAAATTGTTAGCATAACAGGTTGGATTTGCTTATCTTCGCCAAATGCCTAAATTTATATTATAAATTAATGAACAAAGAATCTAATAATAAATACAAGAGAAAGAACTTACCTTGGCACGTTCAAGAACATCACAAATGTCTGGAGCATCTATTAAGATCTTGCGTTTCCAAGGCTTTTGTTCACGAATGGCTTTTATACCCACTTGTTGTAGTAATCTGTGCATAACTATATCTTCCCCATATTTAGATGTCTTTATCTCTATGAGAGATCTGTTTTCAAGGATTTTCAACCCGTATTTGACATCCAAGTCATCGTCAGCGAACATGGTTTTCACAAAATCACCATTTCTGTAGTTGAAGAAGATTGCAATGTGGAGAAATAGCGTTTGCTCATTCTCATCTAAACTTTCATAGCCAACTCTTAGTACATCTTCGATATCTCGATGAAGAATAGTTTCCAGCCTCCTCACCACTTTTTCCCATTCGTCTTCCTGCTTCCCACGTAAATATGAACCCACGACACAAAGACCCAACGGAAGCTTACCACAAAGCTCTGTTACTCGTTCTGCAAGCCCTTCAAAACCATGGCGTGGAGAGGTTCGACTAAAAGCATATTTACACAAGATCTTGAGAGCTTCTTCATCAGATGGAAACCCCACATTGTATGTAGTATTGATACCATGTTGCTGCAAAAGCTCTTTGTTTTCTGTGGTAATTAAAATCCTACTTCCAGGACCGAACCATGTAGTTTCATTTGCCAACGCCATTAATTGCTTTATATGTTTCACATCGTCAAGAATGACGAGCACTCTCTGCTTGCATAGCCTTTCTTCTATCACACCTGAATGGCATATGCTAATACCATCCTGTTTCAAAACTTTCGAAAGAAACTGTTCTTGTAAACGCAACACATCAAGATCACTATGATAGCTTCCCCTAAGGTTGTCAACAAAACAAGTAAGCTGAAACCTATCAGAGAGTTGACATAGCAAAGCTCTTGCAATGGTAGTCTTACCAATCCCTGCAGGACCAGTGATTGCAACCATCTTAACTCCATCATTATCTAAATCTAGCAAACACTCTATTTCTCTCAAATGAGCTTCAAGTCCAACCATGCCATCAAAATCCCTAGACGGTGTAGCATTCAGTTTATCTGAAACATCTCTAGCAATCTTCTTGATCATATTTGCTTCATTATCACTACCAAAGAAGAAAGAAAGGAAAAGCACAGTTTCCATCAAATAGGATCACAGAGATACAATCAATATTTCTAATATTCATTCAACTAAAATATTTATATTCAGAAAACACCACTAATTATTTAATATATCTCTAATAATTAATTAATAGAACCCAAGAAATTAATAAAAAAATCAGATTAAATAAAGACCAACCATCTTAAGAAGTCTTCTCCAGCAATGTTGCTCACTTCGTTCAAAGCTTTGCTCCATTTTTGCCTTTCCTCTTCGGTTTTATGTGCACAAGTTTCATCAAAAGCTATTCCGAATTCCCCGATCTGTTTTTTCACATCGGATGGATCTACTCCGTAGAAGATGGTCATCACTATCTGTCCCATAGCTTTCTTGCATTCCATTATCTCCACCAATTCATCCAAACACCAGCTTGACGAAGCATATTTCTTGGAGAGAATCACGATCGAGATTCTCGATTCTTTGATAGCCTTTTTGAGTGAAGGGGCTATCTCTTTACCTCTCTCAATCCCTTGATCATCAAACATAATAATCCCGTTGCGGTCAAACTGTTCGCGTATGTGACTGAGAAGTGTTTTACGGACGTCAGGCCCGTGGAAGCTCGTGAAGACATCGTTAAGAGGCCTAAAAGAAGAAGGAGAAGCCATGATAAACGAGCTGAAGTAGAGATGGAATCAGGTATTTAGATGTTGAAAACAACTAAAATAAGATATTTCACGTTAATGTCTCTTTGGAAACAGCTCTATATATAATAGAATATATATCGGCTCCTTCCGCGCATTGAGGCAAACGCGTTAAGCATTATGAGAGAGGAAACTTCAAATAAAGAGATAAGGTTTATATGGTTTATTTGTTCTTATACAACTCAATACTTTTAGTAGTGGTCCTCTATGTTTGGAAAAAGATGAGTCAATGAATGATTAATGCTGTAAGATTAAATTTATTTTTCAGAATTTATTTCCTTTGCAAGCTTAAATTTCTAGGCATTGTACAACAACCAAAAAAAAAAAAAGAAGATGAAGACTCTATAGACTCACAAAAACTTTGAAAACAGGTGAGTGACCAAAAGTCTTAAAAGAGTTTTGAAAGCTTAAAGGAAACTACAAGACTGTTTCCTAGCTATGACGCTTTCACATTTGAATGATTTCAAGCTTTGCTCCAAGTCTTTTGTATGGCTCTTAAAAAAGTGAACGGGATTACACATTGCTTCGAAAAATTTCTCACTTATAAACCTGTCATTTATAATAAACTATGTTAGGTCCCGCGTATACGCGAGATTATAATCTAATATTTTAGAATTTACAAAAACAAAACTATAAAAAATTAAGAAATAGAATTAAATCACCACTAAATATAAAGATATAATAAAATATTGAGAACGTCTATCCAAAATCATTAACCCATAGAAATCCTAACAATTTACAATTATTTATTTTAGATTATATATCGCTTGGTTTATCTTTATTTGAATAAGATTTGTTTATTTTTAATTATATTTGATTTTTTTCAAAACGACATAAAAATAAATTAGTGTTGTTATTTTGAATTTCTTTGCTCATTGTCTTTTGGATGATGGGCTTCTTCCTAAACTAGATTTTTATTTGAAGTCAATTCCAAAACTAAACTCATCTTCTCCTTCTTTCAAAATACCTTAAAATACCCTTCCAAACTTTTTTTTTTTCACAAAAATATCTAGCGCAGACTTCTCCTGTGAAGTCTGGTAGCTGGGTTTAAAAAATAATAACCCAAAGATTCTCACATAATTACGAAAATGTCATCTTCTTCAATAACTCCCAACCACCATTAGCAACAAAAATTGAGCTCTAAATGCTTCAACCAACTGAATTAGGAGATGTTAAAGCTCTATAATTAAGCTAAAAGCTCTATTTTTTTCGATCTCCTCTCTCATTTCAACCATTAAACTCTAAAATCTCTTTCTCAAAATTCACCATCCTTAGATCTTAAGATTTACTAAGATTCATGCATAATAACGCTTGGGTTTCTTGGGTATTGGTGGTGTGAGCAGTTCTTGGCCGTCGACGAAACTAAAAACAAGATCAAACCAAAATTTGGTAATTTTTGCTTCATTTTCACTGATTTTCCAGAAGGCAGACTTCTCAGGTGAAGTCTCAATAGTTAACTGGGGGTTAGTTTTGCAATTGACTTTTTGTTTCACAGAATTCACGATGAAAGTCTCAAGTTCTCCTTTGAAAACAAAAAAATAGTCTTCAGACTTCACATATGAAGTCTGTGTACATGAGATTAGTTTTGCAATTGGCCGTAAGTTTGACTTTTATTTTAGACTTCTCCTGTGAAGTCTGCGAAAAAATGGGGTTAGTTTTGCAATTGACCTGAACAAAGAATTTTTATCAAGACTTCACCTGAGAAATCTGCGTGAAAAAGAGGTTACTTTTGCATTTGACCAAAATTTCGAAGCATTGACTATTGATAAACTTCTCAGATGAAGTCTACAGCCATCGGAAACTCTAGAATTAAAAAAATCAAAATTTTTGGTCAATTGCAAAAGTAACCTTTTTTCTACTCAGACTTCTCAGGCGAAGTCTCATGTAAAAGTCAAACTCTAGTCAATTGCAAAAGTAGACCCTACTTTATAGGTAGACTTCGCCGGAGATGTCTCTGAAAGCAAAAAGACTTCATCATGGAAGTCTCATTATGTAATAGACTTCACAGGCAAAGTCTCATATTGATGAGACTTCCCAGATGAAGTCTAATAAAAGAGTCAAAGCTGTGGTTAATTGCAAAACTAGACCTCAAACTGGTATAGACTTCTCAGACGAAGTCTCATTGTGTAGGGGACTTCGCCTGGGAAGTCTCCTTAAAAAGTCAAAATCTGGTCAATTGCAAAACCAAACCCCTACTTTCAGACTTCTTAGGCGAAGTCTCCTATGAATTTTTTTTAGCAGATTTCATCTGAGAAGTCTGTTGGGAGACTTCATCCGAGAAGTCTCAAATGATAATTTTAGTACTATCTTTGTCAATATAACTTATTAATTGGAAATATCATTGTACAAGAGATTTATAATCCAAGAAGGAGGATTACAATTGTTTGTTTTACATCTACAACATTATATGTAAGAATTAAATGCTATGGGAGCCCAGAACCGTTTCGGTGTGAAGTCTCACTGTGAAGTGTCGTTGTGAAGTCTCACTGTGAAGTCTGGGTTTGAAGTCTCACAAAGAAGTCTGGGTGTGAAGTCTCACAGTGAAGTCTGGGTGTGAAGTCTCATAGTGAAATCTGGGTGTGAAGTCTCACAGTGAAGTCTGGCTGTGAAGTCATAGTGAAATCTTGATGCGAAGTCTCACAAGTCTGGGTGTGAAGTCTCACAATGAAGTTTGGGTGTGAAGTCTGGTTGTGAAGTCTCACACTAAAGTCTGGGTGTAACGTCTCAAAGTGAAGTCTGGGTGTGAAGTCTGCGTGTGAAGTCTGGGTGTGAAGTCTCACAGTGAAGTCTGACAGTGAAGTATGGTTGTGAAGTCTCACAGTGAAGTCTCACAGTGAAGTCTGGGTGTAAAGTCTCAACGTGAAGTCTTGGTGTAAATCTAGATCTGTAAAAATAAAGGGAAAAACGAATACTCATATATACAAACAAAAAAATAACGCAAAAAAAACTCAAATAAATTAACAAAAAATTTAGAAATCATACTCAACATAAATTATTTTAAACTTAAATTCATAATGAATCTTCTAGATGAAATTCCGAAAAACAAATCATAATGCACAGACAATTAAAGATTCAAATCTTAATTTTTGTTTGGAACATAAATTGTTGTTTGAATTTAAAGAATAAACAAACTTAACTATTTTCTGGTGGTGTTACGTCTGAGATCAGTAACAAGCATAAAAACATAAGTTAGTAGGATGAAGACGATGGTAAAAAAATGCAGTAATAATGAGTGAGTGGTTAGTCAGATCTGAGGATGGAGAAAATAACACTTTTGAGGAGAGATTAATAGCGACGAAAACGGAGAAAAAGCAATAAAAAAACGTTTTACCGACGACGGTACGGTAGGAGTGACATTGAAGGTTTTAGAGAGAGAGAGAGAGAGTGTGTGTGTGTGTGTGTGCCGTTTTTGAGAGAAAGAGAGAGATTTGAGAAAAATAGAAAAAATAAGTTTATATATGGAGGTCAAACTAGGGTTAAGTTTTCAGACTTCACTTCTTAAATTCGAATTTATTCTTTTTTTTTTTTGAATTTTTTTGAAAATTTTGAATTTTTTTGAAAATTTTGAATTTTTTTGTAAACTTTGAATTTTTTTTTAAATTTCAGACTTCATCTTTGAAATTTCAGACTTCACCTCTGAAATTTTTTCGAACTTTTTCGAATTGTTTTGGATTTTTTTTTATTTTTTGATTTTTTTGAATTTTTTTGAATTTTTTTGAATTTTTTTTGAATTTTTTGAATTTTTTATATATTTTTTAAAACTTTTTAAAATTTTAGATTTCAACTTTTAAATTTTAGACTTCACATTTGAAAATATTCAAAAAAAATTCAAACTTCGCCAGGGAAGTCTACAACTCTTTCTGATTTTCTAAAACATAATAAACCTTACATGCCTTAATTTTATGAAAATTTCTGAAATTTTAATTTATAAAGTTCATATTTGAATAATCTTATTTTATGAAGAAAAATTACATTGAAATTATTTTTAATTATTTTTTTAATTTAAATCTAATGTTTAATTACGATTCAGACTTCATGGATGTCATGGACGAAGTCTACTTTGAGACCTCGTTCATGAAGTCTCCTCCGCGCGAAGGTTAGAACTTTAAATGCAATTTCTGTTTTTTTTGTTTGCAAATAAGGGGGATAATGTAATTTCCCTACCATTTGGGTCTAGTTTTGAATTTGTTTCAATTTGGGATCTAGTTTTGCATTCAAACTCAATTTTGGATCTTATTTTAGCAATTCTCCCTTGGATGATAGACAATTTCTAAAAAGTATAAGAAAAACAACTCAAATTAGAGAAAAATTAGTTATCCTAAAAATATATAAATAAAATTTTTACGACAACCTCATAATAATAAATTAGTTAAATTTTTTGATAAGTAAAAAAAAGCAAAAATTAGGGAAAAAAATAATAATCATAAAAATATTTTACAACAACGTCATAATAATAAATCAAAATAACTTTTAAAAATAAAATAAAAGGAATAGATGTTTTACTAATAGAATGATGTTAAAGGTACGATTATGTTTTTAAAGAAAAGTGTTTTGTTTGTTGAGAAAATATGAGACTACTTATTTGTTTATATAGCGTTCAATAATTAAAATTTTTTTAATTTAAAATTAGAATTTTTCTTAATTTATGGAAGTTTACTTTTTTTAAGAAATAATAATTTGTATATTTCCTTATAAAAATTTTATTTTCCGAAGAACGGTAGTTAATTATCTTTCTGTATAGTTTTTATAATAACTTTTGGTATTTTTTTAACTTGCCACTTGTCAAAATCGTGAATCAATGGATATAACACGTGTCACGATCTATGAATTACTAAATTTGAAAACTCTACTTTATATAATAAGAAGATACAAAACCTCTTCAAAGCCGTGATAACGCAGAAATTTTGAAGTCAAGAACCACCTCATATTGGAAATTGGGCATGCAACAACTAATAGACAGATTTTACGGCCTAATTGGACTTAAACACAAAAAGGACAAGATTTATTTTTAAAAAGACTCATGTGTCTTAATTAAGCTTGAACATATAAAAAAAATGAGTTAGAAAGATCTTGTGGAGGAGACTACAACTGAGGCTTAATTAAGCTAAATCAGTTGTAGTCTCCTCCACAAGATTTTTCTTAGTAGAAAAACAAATCACTTACCATGAACCACATATCCGATTAAAAGCTATCAAAGTTTCAGAAAAAGATGAACTTGTGACAAAACTACAAAAAAAGTAGGACCGACATCAAATTTTTAGAAGTTTTCCATTGTCGGTCAGAAAAAATAATCAAAATCTCATCATTTTCTATTTTAAAAAAGTTTTTTCAAATAGAGGTTAGAAAAAGAGAGAAAAATAAGTTATAATTCGTATGGATAGTTACGTAATAGGATTACAATTGTTGCATGATCTTTCTATCCTATAGTATTAACTTCTCTAGAAGGATTTATTCCTTGATTAACGTTTGGTTTAATTAACTGTTCGACTCTTGGTAGGACTATTTTATAGGGGTGGGCATTAAAACCATAACCCAAAAAACCGAACCAAACCAAACCGAAATAATTGGTTTGGTTTGGTTATGGTTTTAGTTAATAATCCATATGGTTACTATATTTAAAAAATCGTGGTTTTAGGTTTGGTTTGGTTAAAAACCGTAAAACCGAATAGTGTTTTTGGTTCTTCAATTGAAAATTTTATATATATATATATAGATATATATATATGTTTTATATTAAATTATGTTTATATTTATCCTAATAGAGATTTATATATGTCTTCTATAATTTAAATTATTTAATAATCCAAAATTTAAAAACGAAATCTATAAATATAATTAAAAAAAACCATAAACTTCTAATAACACAAATAAAGTTGCGACACTAGATATCGCATTTTAGATCCATATAAAAATTCATTAATTCTTTTTATGGTAGAGATACTGATATAATTAAAAACGTCATCTTCTGATACATACATCGACATTAAAAAAATATTAGAAGAAACAGAGTTTATGGATTTTTTACACGAAGATACATAATTATGATTTTTTACGGTGTCAACTACCTTGTTAAATATCAATTATTTAGATATTTAAATATAACTAGTTTTCAATATTCATTTTTATGTTTTGTTGATCAAATATTTATAAACAACATGAAGAGACAAACAATAGTGGCTGATGACGATTGACGATAATATAAGTTTTTTCAGTTTCTTCTTAGTTTCTATTTTTTATAGTTTTTTCTAAATTTTTATCATATCTTTTAATTTTAATAGGTTTAGTTTAAATTGGGTTATGACTTTTTTATATTTAAGATTAGATTTTATCTTTTGAAATTTGATTTTAAGTTATTTTAGTTAGATGACTCTTATATATTATAATAAAAATATACTTGATGATTTGGTAAAAGCATGAGTAAAACCAAAAAAACCGGAATCAAACCGAACCGAATATCATACGGTTTCTTATATGGTTTTATTTTCTTTAAAACCGAAAAACCGTAAACCGAAAAAAACCAAACCGAACTACAAATGGTTTTCATATGGTTTCACATTTCATTTAACCGAAAAACCGAAAAACCGAAAAACCGAAAAACCGAAAAACCAAAAAAACCAAACCAAAAAACCGAACGCCCACCTCTACTATTTTATTTATTTACCATTTTTTAACTATTGTTTGTTTGGGCCTAACAATAATATTTTGACTCATTTAAAAAGTTGGTTCGAACTGGGCCAAGATTTTGTTTCTCTCCTTTTTCTTTCCCTCAACTACATATATCTTTATCAAATAAGAATCTTTTATATTTCCAAAAATAAATAAATAGTATAATAAATATCTGAACCGGGTACATATTTAGTTATTAAAAAAAATTAATATGTGGCAGTATCATGTTCAATAAATGATTTGATAAATAGATCACGAGATTGTTTTTTTTTTTCTTGAAATCTTGGAATATTTTTCAGTATATGTGAATGTTTGGGGTTTGTCTTATACTCTTGTGGCCTTTCCGAAAGTTTTAGGTAATTAGGTGTTCTATATTATTAGCAACTAGGGAAGGCCTCACGCGTTGCGTGAGTTTAAACAAATGTAGTAAATTATACAACACTATATAAATAATATATATCAAAATAATTGATCTATGTAGATGTCGTTTGAGCATTCCGCTTAGGTAAAACAATTTTATAATTTACAACATATATCATGTTTCTATATTCTCCATACACTAAAGTAAATAATGATAGTTACATTATTATTTAATTATTTAAAATTAATATAGTTGAATAGTTTTTGTATTTTTTTGGGATCGTCTTCTAATAATTATATTTCTATCAATATTTCACAAAGTTGTTACAACTTATTATATATTTCAAAACTAATTAACATTTCTATAAAAATGAATTTGATGAAATTGTGATGATGAAAATACATGTATAAATATAAAAAAATTATTCTAAATTTTGGTTGAGTCATCTTAGAAGAAGTGGAGAGACTCATATAGATCGTCCAATAAAAAAGTATTACCTTGCTTTTCACATTACATTGAAAGCATAAGATGGAAAAATAGAGAAATGATCTTACATTTTTCATTGACTCTATACTCCCAACTACAACAATTATATATATATATATATAGGAGAAAATCTTCTTTACTATATAAGATTGTGATGCCATTTAAATTAGTCTAGTTATATTTGTTTCGTTGATATATAGTTATAATTAATTAATGAAATTAAATAAGACATACGAAATTTTTTTTAATTTTTAGGAGGTAAACATTAATTAATTTAGATAAATTAATATATATATATATATATATATATATATATCACATTAAAGAAGTGATATTACATTCGTCATTGATTTTATGTTCCCTACTACATCACATATATAAAAGAGAGAAAATCAACCTGAAAAGAAAAAAATAAATTAATATATATATATATAACACTATAAAAAAGTGATTTTACATTCGTGAGATGTTATATGCTCCAACTAAATCACTTATATAGAAGTAAAAAATAAACCTGAAAAGGAAAAAAATTAAACTTTGCATTGTAATAATTATCTTACATTTGTTAGAGGTTATATGCTCGTATTACATCACTTATATAGAAGAAGAAATCAATGTGAAAAGAAAAACAATTTGAAATTTTTCTAATTAATTAATTAGTTGTTGCAAATTGTATTAATGAGTTAAGTTATCGTCAATCAAGAGAAATTATTATCTTTGTAAATGTTTTTGTTATATATGTTTCTTTTACGAATGAGAATATCAAAAAGTAAAATAGAGAAATAATTAAAATGAAGGATGAAAAATTATAATAATTGATTTCTTTTGTATATTTCTTTATTAAATTATTGTCAAATTGTAATAATTGATTTTAAATGTGTAATTAATAGAAATTATTGTTATTATATATGTTTATTTTAGAAATGAGGATATGAAAAGGTAAAATAGAGAAATAGTTAAAATAAATGTTAAAATGAAGATGACACGTGTCAGCTTGTGGTTAAGCGAACCTTACTTTATTATATAAGATTGTATATGTTTTTTTGTTATATATGTTTCTTTTACGAATGAGAATATCAAAAAGTAAAATAGAGAAATAATTAAAATGAAGGATGACAAATTATAATAATTGATTTTTTTTGTATATTTCTTTGTTAAATTATTGTCAAATTGTAATAATTGATTTTAAATGTGTAATTAATAGAAATTATTGTTATTATATATGTTTATTTTAGAAATGAGGATATGAAAAGGTAAAATAGAGAAATAGTTAAAATAAATGTTAAAATGAAGATGACACGTATCATCTTGAAGTTAAGCTAATTGATCTTAAATGTGTAAGAAAGTATATGTTTTTTTGTTATATATGTTTATTTTACGAATGAGAATATCAAAAAGTAAAATAGAGAAATAGTTAAAATAAATGTTAAAATGAAGATGACACGTGTCAGCTTGTGGTTAAGCGAACTTTACTTTATTATATAAGATATAGAAATTATTGTTCTTATATATGTTTATTTTAGAAATGAAAATATGAAAAGGTAAAATAGAGAAATAGTTAAAATAAATGTTAAAATGAAGATGACACGTGTCAGCTTGTGGTTAAGCGAACCTTACTTTATTATATAAGATAGTTGAATGTAACCCTCAGACTTCGGTTATATGGTTCGTTCGGTTTGATTAGTTTGGTTCTTCGGTTAATTATGATTTTGAAAATATTTTTGAAATTAACCGAAATAAAATTCGGTTCGCTTACTTCGGTTTTTCGGTTAATTTAGTTTTGAATTTTAAAACCCAAATTAGCCGAACTTTTGTTTTAAAAAAAAAAAATCCTGTTTTTTCAGTTATTTTTGGGGTTTTCAGTTAATTTCGGTTTTTTCGGTTCGGTTATTGACAAAAACTGGTTTAAATTAATAAAACTGGTCAACTTTTTGGTATAATCCAGTTATTAAAAAACAAAAAAAAACAAAAATTTCGGTTAACCAAGAACCGAACCGAACCGAACCAAAGTTCCTGGATAACCGAAATATAATTAAAAACGTGCCAATCGGTTTAGTTGAGATAACTAAAACCGAACCGAACAGCTAAAATTTTGGTTCGGTTTGGTTCGGTTAATTCAGTTTGGTTATTTATCCCAGGAGGGTGAAAAGTTTACGGTGTTTTGCAATGTTTCGGGTTAGTTTTGATTAAGTTATGGTTTAATTTTTGTTGTTCTACGCTTCTACTCGTGATATTTTTGCAAATGGTTTGTTTTTATATAAAAAATATTAGTGTGGTTTTCAATTTTTTATTGTTACATCGTCTAAAAAACAGCATGATTCCAATATATTTTTATGTGAGCAAGTGACCAACACATAAATGTGAGATAAATGAGAGGTTTGGGAAGTACTTGTGTGAAATCGGTTCTGCTGAACGCTATACAGTACTAATAGTATCACATAAACATAAATGGCCAACTGCAAAATTTACATACTAAATAAGCATTGATCAATTGACAAAAAATAAAACAGCATTGATAAAGACTAGGAAAATACCCGCGCTAGCTGCGGGGTATTTTTTTATTGTTTTTTTTGGTTAAATGTAAAGATAATTATTAACGTGAATGGTTAGTTTGTATTGTATGTTTTTGTATATAATTATTTATTTTTGGGTAGATTTTCGTTTCATTAAGTTTGAAAGTGGGATAAAGTTGTTGGTTATGCCAAGTTCTAAACTTTTTCTTTCTTTTTTATTTGTTTTTACATACATTATTGTAGAAGTCAGCTCTCAGTTTCTTTTGGTTTAGCTTATGAAACTTCAAACGCTCTTCTTCAATAGTTGTATATGCGTCAACTATAACTTGATGAAATAGACGACCTCCTTTGATGATGGTTTTTCCTTCAGACAACCTTGTTTGGAATTGGTAGGCATAGTATTCCCGTATAGTGACATATTTTCGGCTTATATTTTTGGAACCAGAACTTACATATGGAATACGTAAGTGGAAACCGGTTTCTCCATAAGGAAACAAAAGTGGGTACTGAAGAGCCATATAGTGTGGATGTAAACAACTCATGCGTTGAAGTTCTGAAGTCTTGTATTGGACGATGATATCTCTTTCACTAAAGTCTCCAACAATTAGTCCTGCTATTTCATCTGTAGTAGGCAAGTCATACTGTCTCCCTTTTTCTTTCACCCCAACAAGACGAATTGTGAATTCTGCACAACTTCCTGATTCAATTTTGTCTCTAGCTTTCCTGAATTCTCTAGCCAACCAATTATTTTCATCTAGCATTTGAATCAAACATTGTACAATGTTTTCATCTAGCATTGATGAACCGCTTTTTCTTGACATTGTGTTGATACGGTTTTGAACTTCATTCCTAGAATCAAAAATGTATAGTTGACCAAATTTAGGCTTTTTCTCTTCTGGTGGAAGTAGTGACCCTAGTCTGTGATAAATTTGGCCTTGAATTCTAAATGTATAGGGACCGTATCCTGGCATGAGAGAATGATCAACTTCAGCTCCAATAGAAGTGAAAGCTTGCATTGAGTTGTAGACTTTGATGTTGTCTTTGAAGTGTGGCGATTCCAATAGTTGTAGACAGTCGATAACTATGGAGAGAACATCTACCTTATGGGTTTGCTTTAGTCTTGCGATTTTCTCAGCAATCTCTGTTAATGAAGGTTTATCTCAAGGACAACAACATGTCATGAAGAAGACACGTTCTTCTGCAGTTGTGTTTGGAACTGTCTACTGTGACTTGTTTTAACGGGGCCTTTTCAAAATCACCCAACCACTTTAATCCCATGCAAAAATCACATTCCATAGAAAGAGAGAAGAGAAAGATGGCGTTGCAGAGATCAACGACGTTGTTTAGAAAACAAGGATCGTCGGGACTTATCTGGAACGACAGATTCTTGAGTGGTGAATTTCGTAACGACGAAAGACAAGAAGATCATCGGTGTAACGATCATCGTGACGAATCAATGGTGGCTAAAGCGGCAACGGTGCAACGGAGCGCATCAGACGGAGGATGTGGCCATGGTGGAAGATTGGTGGAGATATCTCTAGCGTTGGATCCACCTTCTCCTAATATATCTTCTATTGGTTTTCGTCCAATCGTAGAATAAGAAGCAGAGGAGGGAGAAGATCACACGCGTTGCAAGCACATAATTAAATATCATAAAAGTTGTAATTATAAGCTTGCTCTTTCTTCTAGATAGCATGCTTTGGAACCCCAAGCTTGCTCCTTCTTCTAAGAGAATTGTCAACACAGTGGTCCAACAAATATTCCAAGGCATACGCGAGTATTTTTTAAGACGACCTCGATAGTATTTTTGACATCACGAATCTCTGGCAATCACTTGATCAAAAGAAACAGAGCACGGAGATCGAGCACATCAACCGCAAGCTTGCTCCTTACGCAGCACAAGGCCACATATTGTAGTTATCGGACTGGTTTTGCGTTTTATGCTATACCAAAGTAGAGGAATTGATCGAGAGGATGATCTCGAACAGTAGCGGTTGCAACGGCTATACTGTTAGTTTTGAGAAGAACTAATATAAATGAATTGATTTCGTCTTAATATGTATTGAGTAATGGTGACGTGGAGGCGATATTTCCGTTTAATAAAAGAGATCAAAGATGTTTGCGATAAAAGAGAGCTCGAGATCAATGTCCAGCTCGGGATGAAATAAGTGTTTGGCTCAAGTGTTTGTTCTTGTGAAAAGTTTCGGATCTCTTTATTAATGGGGTACGAGGGGTATTTATAGGGAATCAATTGGCCCTGTCAACCGCCTTCGTCGCTCAGCGCGTGTGTGGGGACTTGAATCCTACCCTGAGTCACACTCGAGTGTTTTTGGTAAGTCGGCAATGTTTTGGGCTTTGACGGATGGGCCGTGTCTGATCAGTATTTGACATGCTCGGGATTGACCTGCTCGGGAATGACCTACTCGTCATCGACCTGCTCGGGATCGACCTGCTTGAGATTGGGCTGAGCCGTGAGATGTGAATTCAGCGAATGGGCCACAAATTCTTACTGGGCCGGGCTGATAGGATTGCCAATCCTATCTCCAACATATACTATCATTAGCTATGTTGTAGCGGATCAGAGTTTGGAATGGGCAACGGAAGTTATGGTTAAGTTTGGGATCAGACTTTTTGTTTTGCCGCGACTGTGTCTATGGTTCTTAGTTTTAGAATTCAAAAACTAATCGATGATGGTCTCATAGATTCTGATGATAAAAAGAAATTGTGGATAATCCAATTAAATATGGAAGAAGAATCATAGAATCTGATCATTTTCATTTTTGTTATAATGGAGAAGAATATAGACTGGAAGAAGACGAAGAGGAGTGAGAAAAGAAAGAAAGAAAAAAAAGAGGAAAAAGTAAATAAAAAACAACGGTGCGTGGATGACTGGTTATAAAACTAGGGAGAAAAAACTTTTAAAATACACCAACTCAATTATTTTTAGAAAAAAAATATACTAACTTAGCCATAAAATACACGAATAATTTTAATATAGAATAAAAATATACAAAATTTCAAAATTTTACATTTTTACAAATGACGCAGACATACCAGTTTACGGACGTTAACTCTAATTAGCACGTGTTAAAAAAGACAATTTTGTCCTCCTTTGTTTTCGGGAAACAGACCCTAAAAATACACCAACTTAATTCTTTTAGACAAAAAATACCTGAATTATTTATGTTAGCCAAAGAATATATGAATAATTATAAACTGGAAATAAAATACACGAAATTTCAAAATTTTTGCTTTTTACAAATAATGCTAACGGACCTGCTTACGGACGTTAAATGTAATTAGCACGTCTTTAAAAATGACCATTTTGCTATTGGTTTTCCTCCCCCAAATCAACTTCATCTCCTAAATCCCTAAATTTTGATCTCCTTCTTCCTTTTACTCTCTCTTCTATTTCCTAAATCTCTTTTCATCCCTACATCTCTTCTATTCCCTAAATCTCTTTTCATCTCTTAAATCCCTAAATTATGTATTGATTGATTGAAAGTTATAGGTCGAGGCCGTTAATCCAAACGCAGTTTTCAAATTGTGGGAGTCTTAGATGAATCTAGGGATGAAAAGAGATTTAGGATATAGAAGAGAGAGAGTATGAGGAAGAATGAGATGAAATTTTAGGGATTTAAGAGATGAAATCGATTTGGGCGAGGAAAACTGAGGGCAAAAGAGTCTTTTTAAACACGTGCTTATTACATTTCACGTCAGTAAGTAGGTCTGCGTTATCTGTAAAAATTTTAAATTTTGTATTTTATTTCCATTTAACAATTTTTCATGTATTTTTTGGCTAACATAAATAGTTCGTGTATTTTTTGTCTAAAATAATTAAGTTGGTGTAGTTTTAGAGTTTTTTTCTGAGAAACAAAAGAGGACCAAAATAGTCTTTTTTTAAACACGTGCTAATTAGAGTTAACGTCCGTTAGCTGGTCTGTCTGCGTCATTTGTAAAAAGGTAAAATTTTGAAACTTCATGTATTTATATTTTATAATAAAATTGTTCATGTATTTTGTGGCTAACGTAAAAAGTTTGTGTATTTTTTTCCTAAAAATAATTTAGTTGGTGTATTTTAAAGATTTTTTCCCTAAAACTAGGTGGATAATTAGTGGTTATATCTGTAAATTACAGAAATAAAATCTGGTTTTTTCGTAATCTCCTCATTTTTGCTATTAAAAATAAATAAAAAGAAATTCCTTTTATAGCGAGAGCATATCGGCAAAATTTCGTTCAAAGGATAGTATTTCAGCAATTGTCTCAAAGAGCTTGCAGAAAGCGTAGAAGACCTATGTGATAACCTTCTATTGAGTCGTAGTGTGGTGGGTTCATCTTTCCTTATGAGGAAGGAAGAGGAGTGGGACTAAGTAATACGCAGACTAGAACCTATTAATGATCATCGAGATATCGAGCAAGTACTAAGAGCCTTATATGAACCACCATCGTCAAACAAGCGAATAGGAAAAGGTAAACGTCGGTGTTCCACTGGTATGGCCTTCCTCGTCGTCATGAATCTTCGATTCGAAAGCCTTACTTTGCAAAAATCCGGTTCGTGCAATTGATGAATTAAAAAATAAATGGTAAACTGTGCGATGATTAACTAGTTATAATTACTACTTTACAAAAGAGAATAATCAAAATTTGGAAGATAAGGAAAAAAAAAGAGCGTGCAAAGAGTCACAGTCGCGAACCAAATCAAGATAAAACCCCAAAACTAGCGAGAGAAAAGCTTCGATTACGGCGGATCCTAGAGTTTGAATCTTGGGAAGATGTGTTCGTTATCGATGCAATTCTCGCTCTTGCAATCACGATTTCGTCCTTCTTCGTCCTTTTTAGCCAACCATGAACCTAAACTTTCTACTGTGAGCTTACCGTTGAAGATGATGAAGACGAAGACTTGGAAGAGTAGCGGAAGTGGAAATTTCATAGTGTTAAGAGTAGTTAAAGCTTATGGTTCTTCTTCTGATTCCTCTGCAGAATCCAGTGGCACTCGGGTAAATTGCAATTGCATTTTCTCGATTGATTTGAACATGAAATTGCGTTGNATGGAGTTGCCGAGACGGAGGATCTCAACAACCGTCGAGAAACACGGAAGAGCCCAAAAAACGCCATTTTTGAGAGAAATTGTTGCCTGCAAGAAACAAAGACTTGAGATTTCAAACGTAAGTGAATTCTTACGAACGAAAGCTAACTTCTCATGAGAATCAGATAAAAAAACTATCTAAAATTTTCAGTTTCGAGTGATGAAGCCTCCAAAATCTAGAACGTCCATGGCGTTTCTAATAAGTCCTAATCCAAAAATCAAGCGAATGAATCTCAGATAGAATCAAATTCCTTAAACAATCAAAGCTCAGAAAGAGAAGAACCAAACTAAAAAGCGACCGACCAGTGAGCAACGACGACGATCCCGGCGAGAAAGAGCACGTCGTCTCGGAGTGAGACTTCTCCAGTAACCCGGATGGATCATTAATGGGCTCGATTAGACTTCTCCAGATACAAAGCAAAGAAAATTCAGATACAGGTGAGGTGAATAGAAAGAAGTCTTACTTGAGCTCGATTAGGATTCGGATGAGGTGACTCTCAGATTTGCGAGAAAGAGCTTACTTTTAGTTGTAGAGATGCATCTAAATACTGTCTAGATTTTGACACTGTAATTAGCGACGGTGAGAAGCATACGAAGAAGAATAAGAAATCGACATCGATATTGAAGAAGATTAAGCGATGGTGAGCTGCGAACAGCATATGAAAAATAATAAGAAATCGATATCGAAGAAGATTAAGCGTTTGGAATGGTAGCCTATGCTCAGCTGATGTATCACATAAACTGCTTATCTGTATTAATTAAAATGTTTTGATTGGATTGTGGTTTTTGTCGATGTGTCGGATGGAGAGAGCTTGAAAAAGCTGACGTCACCAGGAAAGACACAAGGGTTGTTAATAAGAAATCGATATCGAAGAAGATTAAGCGTTTGGAATGGTAGCCTATGCTCAGCTGATGTGTCACATAAACTGCTTATCTGTATTAATTAAAATGTTTTGATTGGATTGTGGTTTTTGCCGATGTGTCGGATGGAGAGAGCTTGAAAAAGCTGACGTCACCAGGAAAGACACAAGGGTTGTTAATGTATTGATTCAAATGAACAAGACTTTTGTCTCTTTATACAACATCTAAAAATGATTTTCCTATTATTGTTCATTTATCTTTTTGTGTTGGTCATTGGTGCAATACTTTATTATATACATTAAATGTTGAGTTGCTTACTGACATGAATATTAAATACAATAAATTTCATATTATTGTCCATTTATCTTTGGGTTGGTGCTTCAAACACTTACTTATCATATAAATTTTTCTATATATTCTATTATTTTTTTTGTCTAAACCGTCTTTTTCTAATTTAGATTTTAAATGGTTGCACAAAAAACATGACATACTAATTTCCAGTGAGGTATCAATTTTTTTTTCTCATAAAAATGATTTGTAACTAGCCTTCAATATTAGTTTTTTACTCACAATAATGCGACTAAAATATATGAATAGTGAATATAAGTAAAATTTCCTAAAAACAAATATGTCTGCTCGGTCGACTATTTTAAAACTTTAAGCTAATTTTTATCGCTTTTATGATTGATAATTATTCTAGCAGTAGTTTCAATAAAAGTTATTCTCTCTGTTTCATTTTATTTGTTTTTGTTTCAATTTAAATGTTGTTTTGAATTTTCAATGCAAATGTTCTGTAAATTCTAATTTTATCCATATTGTTTTGATGTTTTGACAAATGAAAAAATTATTGAACATATTAGTTAAGAGTAAAATAGAATATTTAATTATTTTTTTAATAAATGTGTAAATTTTTTAAACTACAGTCAAAATGAAGTAAAGGGAATACTAATCAGACTAGGTATAAAAAAGATTTAGGATTATGTAAATTAAATTCATTCGAAATCAAAGAAAAATAACTAACAAAATTTCGTCACTCTCACATTTTGGAGCCAATGGCTCATATACTCTGATCTCTCTACTCTTAAATCTACATACTACTATTTAATCTAAAATACTTCATACTCTTAATGAAACTTGTTTTCCCCATTTTACCCTTATTCTTCACCAATCAAAACACTCCACACCTCTCTAAATATCATTTAACCAAAACACATACTCGGCCTCACATGAGATACCTTATTCTCTTTCATACACATGTCAACTTAGTATTAGTGCAAAATTTTGTTTTTAAATCAAATATTACATGATTCAAAATACTAATTAAGTTGTTTATCAGTTACTATTTTTACTTTTTTTTACAATTCATAAATACAATTATCTATACATCAAGTTTTATTATGCATATATTTAAAATATATTAATTTTTTTCATTGATATTAGTTACGGTTAATATAAAATAATAGATTAATATTATATTAGTTAATACAATAATAATTTTGTTTGTTACTAGTTTTATAAATAAATTATTGAATATATTTAAAATATAATTTAATATGTTTTAAAAAATATTCATAAATTTTTCATACAAAATTATATTTTTAATAGGTAGCTCTGATTTTTTATTTATATATTTCGTATGTAAAACTGGAAAAACTGGAAAAACTCATACTTATTTTTAAGAAAATATCCAAAAAATAACAACAATTTTTTTTACGAAATATCCTACCAAACGATTATATATTTGATAATGGTTTTTGCTAAACAACCACAAATTTATATATATTAATTACTAAACAAGTAAAATAAATAAATTTTAAAATTGCTTATACCATACATAACATTTCTCATATAAACCCTTCTATTTTTATGATGACTTTGTTAATGTTAATAAATTTCTGATCCATGAGATTTATATAATGTTTACCAATACATATTAGATCATGAAAATCTTTCTGTTGGATTTAGAAATTATAATGTAATTGGTACAACAACAACAAATTTGTTTCATCGTAGTAAAAAGATAAAAATGGCAAAAGTAAAACTGTGAGGTTTTTGGTAAAACTAAAAAATTAGGAAAACTATCAACATAATTTTCATGTGTGTGATCCCAATAATATTTCAGACCTACAAGTCAGCTGGTCAAACTGCGCGCGTGTGGTTCCCATAAAACCAAAAAAAATCTAATTTTCTTCCTTAAAGTCACGAGATAATATTTATTTTTCGAAGCATTCCGGTTTGTTTAAATTTTGTGAAAATTTAATATAATTATACCAAATATTACCTGTTGTACCAAGTGTTAACTTTAATATAATTATACCAAATATTACCTGTTGTGAAAATAAAACAGCATTGATAAAGACTAGGAAAATACCCGCGCTACGCTGCGGGGTATTTTTTTATTGTTTTTTTTTGGTTAAATGTAAAGATAATTATTAATGTGAATGGTTAGTTTGTATTGTATGTTTTTGTATATAATTATTTTTTTTTGGGTAGATTTTTGTTTCATTAAGTTTGAAAGTGGGATAAAGTTGTTGGTTATGCCAAGTTCTAAACTTTTTCTTTCTTTTTTATTTGTTTTTACATACATTATTGTAGAAGTCAGCTCTCAGTTTCTTTTGGTTTAGCTTATGAAACTTCAAACGCTCTTCTTCAATAGTTGTATATGCGTCAACTATAACTTGATGAAATAGACGACCTCCTTTGATGATGGTTTTTCCTTCAGACAACCTTGTTTGGAATTGGTAGGCATAGTATTCCCGTATAGTGACATATTTTCGGCTTATATTTTTGGAACCAGAACTTACATATGGAATACGTAAGTGGAAACCGGTTTCTCCATAAGGAAACAAAAGTGGGTACTGAAGAGCCATATAGTGTGGATGTAAACAACTCATGCGTTGAAGTTCTGAAGTCTTGTATTGGACGATGATATCTCTTTCACTAAAGTCTCCAACAATTAGTCCTGCTATTTCATCTGTAGTAGGCAAGTCATACTGTCTCCCTTTTTCTTTCACCCCAACAAGACGAATTGTGAATTCTGCACAACTTCCTGATTCAATTTTGTCTCTAGCTTTCCTGAATTCTCTAGCCAACCAATTATTTTCATCTAGCATTTGAATCAAACATTGTACAATGTTTTCATCTAGCATTGATGAACCGCTTTTTCTTGACATTGTGTTGATACGGTTTTGAACTTCATTCCTAGAATCAAAAATGTATAGTTGACCAAATTTAGGCTTTTTCTCTTCTGGTGGAAGTAGTGACCCTAGTCTGTGATAAATTTGGCCTTGAATTCTAAATGTATAGGGACCGTATCCTGGCATGAGAGAATGATCAACTTCAGCTCCAATAGAAGTGAAAGCTTGCATTGAGTTGTAGACTTTGATGTTGTCTTTGAAGTGTGGCGATTCCAATAGTTGTAGACAGTCGATAACTATGGAGAGAACATCTACCTTATGGGTTTGCTTTAGTCTTGCGATTTTCTCAGCAATCTCTGTTAATGAAGGTTTATCTCAAGGACAACAACATGTCATGAAGAAGACACGTTCTTCTGCAGTTGTGTTTGGAACTGTCTACTGTGACTTGTTTTAACGGGGCCTTTTCAAAATCACCCAACCACTTTAATCCCATGCAAAAATCACATTCCATAGAAAGAGAGAAGAGAAAGATGGCGTTGCAGAGATCAACGACGTTGTTTAGAAAACAAGGATCGTCGGGACTTATCTGGAACGACAGATTCTTGAGTGGTGAATTTCGTAACGACGAAAGACAAGAAGATCATCGGTGTAACGATCATCGTGACGAATCAATGGTGGCTAAAGCGGCAACGGTGCAACGGAGCGCATCAGACGGAGGATGTGGCCATGGTGGAAGATTGGTGGAGATATCTCTAGCGTTGGATCCACCTTCTCCTAATATATCTTCTATTGGTTTTCGTCCAATCGTAGAATAAGAAGCAGAGGAGGGAGAAGATCACACGCGTTGCAAGCACATAATTAAATATCATAAAAGTTGTAATTATAAGCTTGCTCTTTCTTCTAGATAGCATGCTTTGGAACCCCAAGCTTGCTCCTTCTTCTAAGAGAATTGTCAACACAGTGGTCCAACAAATATTCCAAGGCATACGCGAGTATTTTTTAAGACGACCTCGATAGTATTTTTGACATCACGAATCTCTGGCAATCACTTGATCAAAAGAAACAGAGCACGGAGATCGAGCACATCAACCGCAAGCTTGCTCCTTACGCAGCACAAGGCCACATATTGTAGTTATCGGACTGGTTTTGCGTTTTATGCTATACCAAAGTAGAGGAATTGATCGAGAGGATGATCTCGAACAGTAGCGGTTGCAACGGCTATACTGTTAGTTTTGAGAAGAACTAATATAAATGAATTGATTTCGTCTTAATATGTATTGAGTAATGGTGACGTGGAGGCGATATTTCCGTTTAATAAAAGAGATCAAAGATGTTTGCGATAAAAGAGAGCTCGAGATCAATGTCCAGCTCGGGATGAAATAAGTGTTTGGCTCAAGTGTTTGTTCTTGTGAAAAGTTTCGGATCTCTTTATTAATGGGGTACGAGGGGTATTTATAGGGAATTAATTGGCCCTGTCAACCGCCTTCGTCGCTCAGCGCGTGTGTGGGGACTTGAATCCTACCCTGAGTCGCACTCGAGTGTTTTTGGTAAGTCGGCAATGTTTTGGGCTTTGACGGATGGGCCGTGTCTGATCAGTATTTGACTTGCTCGGGATTGACCTGCTCGGGAATGACCTACTCGTCATCGACCTGCTCGGGATCGACCTGTTTGAGATTGGGCTGAGCCGTGAGATGTGAATTCAGCGAATGGGCCACAAATTCTTACTGGGCCGGGCTGATAGGATTGCCAATCCTATCTCCAACAATAGCCCCCCCAGCTCGGGGTACGATGGGTTACGAGTATGCCGAGGTTCACGTGTTTCAGCCCGGCACATTCTTTGCGGAGAAAAATAACTGCGCAGGAGAAAATGCTTGGACCCCGACCTGTCGATTCGTTTTCTCAATTGCAATCGTTGAATAAGAGTGTGCGTGTGAAAGCCGTGCTTTGCGTCCGTGCGTGGAGTTCACCGCGGAAAGTAATCATTGGCATCTTTACTGATTCCCGCGCTTCAACCACGTGTCAAACTCTTGTGGTGCTGCGACTGGGGTTTCCCGCGCTGCATTTCCACGTGTCGTTTTCTTGCGGTGAGAGGAACTCGGATTTCGTTGTCGCTGTTTAATAAACACGTTTTTCTCTTCTTCTTCCTTCACTTTTCGCAAACGCTTAATCGATTAATTTTCTTGCTTCTTTTCACTCTCCTTTCGAACTCGCTTTCCGGCAAACCTCTTTCTGATTTCGGCTTTCTTTCGCTCGACAAAAATCTCTCTCCAGACGGCGGTTTTCAGTCCTTACACAGGTGCGTCACTTCTTCTCGCCCTATCTCCGCACTTTTTATTTCGCCGGGGCTCTCTGGGACTATTCGTCTTCTGTTCTGCCTTTTTCTCTCCTCCGGTAACCATGGTTGGCGTATTTGGCGGTATCCGAGTTGAGTTGAGTTCTAACTCCGAATCCGCTGGTCGATACGGGGGTTCTTCAGAATCCGATGTCGGGTCTCCTGCTCCTGATCTAGCCGTTAGGCTTGTCGACGAAGAGGAAGATGAGGATGACATCCCGTTGTCTCGTCGTCAGAAGAGTCGAGCTGATAATGCGGGAGCGTCCACGTCTGCGGTGCAACCCATCACTCAACCGAGGTCGGACAGTGGTGCACAGGCTTCTACGTCTATGCCGGATCTGAGCGTTCGTCGCAGATGCAGAGTTTTTGGTTCGGGGGCGTTTCCTTTGGAACGAGCTGGATATGTAGGAATGTCTTCGTCGGTACCCGCAGCTCGTCGCAGAGTAGGCCGAGCTGACAACACAGGAGTGTCCACGTCGGTACCAGTTCCCACTTCTGCTCCCGTGCCTGGGACAGTAAGAATAGTTAGTCAGGGTCGAGGTCGGGGTGGACGGCCTAGAGCGGCAGCTACCCAGAGAGTTCCAAGGGCTCCGAAATTTATTAAGCTCTCGTTCAGACAAGGGGGCTTCCCGACCAAGCTGAAATGGGAATCTCTCTACCCACTGAAAAAGATGTTTCCGGCATGTGAGTTCAAGATCCCAAAGTCAGGAGATCGGCCCAGGTCTCCTCCTCAGGGTTATGTATGTCTCTATGAAAGTTTTTTCACGAGACTGCATCTTTGGTTTCCCCTTCCCGAGGTGTTCGTGCGATATTGCCGAGCTCGAGACTTGACATTTTCTCAAGTCTGTCCGACAACCGTGCAGAACATGATAGCTGCCTACGTGCTGGTTGCTGAGCACGGGATGGAGCTGACTGACCAGCTGTTTGAGTCTCTGACGACTCACAAGAAGAACTCGGCGTACGCTGGAACTTTCTACGCAGCATTTAACCTCGGGGCGAAAATCGTGATGGGGAAGCCGAGCAAAATCGATGAGTGGCAGACGCGCTACTTTTTCGTACAGACTGGAGGTGGATCTGGTCTGAATCCGGATGAAGGGCATCGGACCGTGTGGAACTTCGAGCCCAGTAGATCCCCGTCTGTTTAGATCGGTTTCGTCGTTGGTCCTTTTGATTACTAATCTTTCGTATTTTCTTTCAGTGAAGCACGACACCAGCTCCTATAGGTCGGAGGAGTTTGCGGCGGCCATTGGAAGCCTTCAGGCGGTTAATATTTCTTGGAAGGAGGTATCCGAGGAGAGAGTTCGCAAAGCTCGGGAAGACGTCGCAACAGGTGAGTTCGTACTCCCACCGGTATATTCATGATACTCTGCTCTTGTACTTATCCTTTTTACTTCAGGGAAGCTCGTGAAGATGTGGTACGACATTCCTGACTACGCCGAAGAACTAACGGCGTCCCCTATGTTAGCTCGAGAAGGATCTGAAGCTCGTAGAGATCCTGAAGCTCAGGAAGAGACTGGGGCTCAAAGGGAGACTGGGATGCAAAGAGAGGCTGAAGCTCGGGAAAAGGCTGATGCCGCCGATTTTGGGACATGTTTGAAGGAATGCCAAATCCTGAGGGTCCGGTGTAGAGCCCATAAGCTGAAGGATCCATTCCGACTCCGGGTTTCGTGGAGACGAATCCTTCTGATAGAGTTGATGTTGGGACCGATGAGGTCGGGGACGTTGCCGAAGAGCAAGTCCCTAGTGTAGCTGAGGAGCTGACTTCTGAAGGAGTGGCTCCAATCCCAACTGAGCGGGATGAGGATCGAGCTCGTAAAGAGAAGAGAAAGGGCAAAAGGTCGAAGAGGAGCTCGAATGAACGCTCCTCCAAAAAGCAAAAAATCGACCCAAGCAGCACAAGTGGTCAAGGCACTAGCGCGGGTGGAGGTGTTGATCACTGCTTTTCCTTCACCTACTCTCGGTCGTCAAAGCCCATTTTTTAGAGCGCCTCGGACTGCGCCAAACTGGTGAGGGCGATCTCGTGCACCGCTATCGATGTGCCGGAAGTTCGAGATGGCGACGCCATCGCCGTTTATCCGAGCGTCTCACTCCTTCATGCAGGTAATACTCGGGGTAGCTCTCTTCTGTTTCCATACGCTTTAGGATGCTTCTTACTTCTACTCTTTGTTGTTCTCAGATGGGGAAGCACTTGCTGACTTAGCTCGGGAATGCGATACACAAGTCAAGATCGCGAAGGAGGAAGCAGAGAGCTTTGCAACGGGAGTGGGAGTTAAAGCTGCCGAACTTGATGAAGAGCAGAAGAGATCTGCTAAATTCGCAGCAGAAATCAAAGAGTTGAGGCATCGGGGAGCAGATTTGGAGGCCGAGCTCACTAAGACTCGTTCCGAGCTGATCACGGGGCAGGATGAGAGCAAGGCTCGGGTAGCCCATGTGGAAGCCGAGCTCGAGACGAGCAAAACTGATGCGGTCCTCGCACGTGCAGAACGTGACGTGCTCGAAGCAGAGAATCTCCGTCTGAAGAAGAAGGAAAGTCTGCTCGAAAAGGAGAGGGACGAGACTGCTAGACGCTTCGGGGCATATAGGGCCAAGAGCGCCGCTCAGCTTCAACTAGTTCGGGATAATCTGGAGGCCTGTAACAAACTCGATCGCCCTAAAGCACTTTTCACTCAAGCTCGGGGTCTGCAAAGATGCCTCGAGACTCTCCGGGATAAGGAAGGGGTTGCTGTTCCAGCCGTACTGTTGGCCAAGGTCGCAGAGGATGAGGCTAAGTACAAGGCCGAGCTCAAGGCCAACCCGATTCCTGACCTGCTGCCTTCAGATTTCGAAGTGTCTAAAGATGCTGCCATGTGACGCCAGGTCGGCCGTTACCGTTTTTATCGCAGTCCGTATGGGACTAACCTTCGTATGTTTATGTCGGAGGATGCTGCCGAAGTGCGGGCGTCGGGGTTGTCTCCGTTTTCTTTGTAGTAGGCCATTCTGTTCGGCACCCCCTTTTTTTGTTTTCTTTTTTTTCTTGTAAGTTAGATTTTGTAATGAAAATCGTAGGTCGGTAAATTGTAACAGTTGAACCTTTTAATGGAAAGAATTTTTTGTCGAAATCGAATTGTTTATCGTAAATACGATGTGAGTGAGTTCGGTCACGTTGTTTACTCAATCATACGCTTATCGTTTTGTGCGTAGAAGAGTTGCGAGCGAAAACTCGGCTTCACGCTTAAGGCTTGTGCACGGGAGATTTGCGAGTGAGAACTCTGCTTCACGCTAATAGTTTGTGCGCAGGATATTTGCGAGTGAGAACTCGGCTTTACGCTAAGAGTTTATGCGTAGAATTTTTGCAAGTGGGAACTCGACTTTGCGCTGAAAGTTTGTCCGCGGGATTCTCGTGAGGGACTTTTGCGAGTGAGAACTCGACTAATTTTTTGCAAAAAGTAGTCGATTTATATCATGGCTGCACCTTGTGTAAAGGTTGCCTACGTACCCCCGATCAGGGGGATCAGGCTAATCGTAGTTCAGTCTTACCGGGTTTGTTACATAAGAAAAAGACGTTAGGTCAGGAGTGTTAATGATGGAAACGTTTGAGGTTGAATGTGTTCCATGAGCGCGGGACAGCTTCGCCTTTCATAGTGGTTAGCTCGTAGACACCGGGTTTGACGATTTTGGAGATGAGGTATGGACCTTCCAAGTGTGCGCCGAGCTTTTCGGCGTTTTCTTCCGTGGTGTTTTCGAACACCTTGCGAAGTACTAAGTCTCCCTCGTCGAAGTGTCGTCCCCCCACTTTCTTATTGTAGTACTTGGCGGCAAGCTGCTGGTAATTTTGTATTCGTAGGAGGGCGCCATTACGCAGTTTTTCCAAGAAATCCTCTTCTGTTTGGTGCATATCATCATTAAGGGCGGGATTGTGCACGAGCATTGACCGGCGGAGGGTAGGAATCCCGACCTCAGATGGTGCCATTGCCTCTATGCCGTGGGACAAGGAGAACGGTGTTCGGCCTGTCGCGGTTCGTGGTGTCGTTCGGTGACTCCAGAGGACACCATCGAGCTCGTCTGCCCAAAGTCCCTTTTTCGCGCCAAGTCGTTTCTTCAAGCCGTCGACTATAGCTTTGTTTGTTGCCTCAGCTTGCCCGTTTCCTTGGAGGTATCGTGGGGTCGATTTGTTCAGCCGAATTCGCCATTTGGTATAAAAATCGTCAAAAAGCCCCGAGGTGAATTGCGGGCCGCTGTCCGTGACGATCTCATATAGAAGCCCGTGACGGCAGATGATGAACTTCCAAACGAACTTCCGTACATCATCAGCAAGGATATTGCTGTAAGACTCGGCTTCGACCCATTTGGTGTAGTAATCCGTCATGACAAGGATGTACGCCTTCCCTCGAGATCGGGGCATAGGACCTATGATGTCCATTGCCCACCGCATGAATGGGTAAGGCGTAGTCGCTGTGTTGAGGAACTCGGCAGGGAGGTTTATCATTGAGGCATGTCGTTGACATTGCTCACACCGTGCTGCGAATTTTTCACAATCTTTAAGCATCGTTGGCCAGAAATGGCCTTGATTTCTGATTTTTATTGCGAGAGCTCGGCTTTTCGAGTGATTTCCTCCCGCACCTTCATGCAGCTTCTTCATGACTGCAGCTGTTTCATCCCCGCGTAGACAGGTTAGGAGGACTCCGGAAGAACTCCATCTGTACAGACCGTCGCCGAGACAAACATATCGTGCGCATTTTCGTTTAAAGCGCCGAGCTTCCCATCTGTCAGCTGGGGTCACCCCATTCTCTATGTAAGATATTATCTCGGCTCGCCAATCTGTTGAGGTCGGTTTGGTGAGATGGTTCATTGTTTCTTCCCTGTCTATGTCATCGAGCTCGGTTGCAGGAGCATCTTCGACGAGAGCTACTCCTCGAGGAAGAGCGATGCTGGGTTGGTCAATGCTTTCAACTGGTATGACGCGGCGCTGCGTTGGGTCACTGGTCGAAGCTAGGGCGGCAAGTGCGTCGGCAGAAATGTTCTCTCCTCGGTGTATTTTTGTGAGGCTAAACTCGTTGACGAGGCCGAGGTAGGCATCCATACGCTCGTTTTTGGCCTCGTACTCACCGCTAAAATGGTTTGCTACTAGTTGTGAATCGCAGTGAGCTCGGATGCTTGTAGCTCCAACACCCTTTGCCAATTTGAGCCCGGCGATCAGGGCTTCGTACTCAGCTTCATTATTTGAGGCCGGGAATGCTAGGCGGAACGACTGTTTGAGTACTTCGCCTGTTGGTGATTCAAGCTTGATGCCAATGCCGGACCCGTGGCGGGAGGAGGAGCCGTCGACGAACAGATTCCGCTGTACGAGGGCGTCGATATCAACTAGCTCGGGAGCCAACTCAATTAGGAAATCCGCTAAAACCTGAGATTTCGTAGCAGGTCGGAGCCTATACTCTACATCGTATTCGCTTAATTCAACAGCCCACTTTGCTATTCGACCCGATTGACTCGGGCTATAGAGAACCGTTCTCAAAGGTAGGTTGGTTAGGACGGCGATCGTGTGAGATTGGAAGTACGGACGTAATTTCCGAGCCACGGTGATAACAGCGAGGGCTAGCTTTTCGAGGGCGGGATACCGACTTTCAGCTCTGTCCAGCGACTTGCTGACGTAAAAGATGGGTTTTAGCTCACCCCGATCTTCTCTAACAAGGACGCCGCTAACAGCCGAGTTGGAAACCGCGATGTAGAGATACAGAGTTTCTCCCACCTCAGGCTTTGAGAGGACGAGGGGTGTTGAGAGGTATGCCTTTAATTGCTGAAAAGCTTCTTCGCACCTCTCATCCCAAACAAACCCCTTATTACCGCGGAGGAGTTGGTAGAACGGTAAGCACTTGTCCGTTGACCGGGATACAAAACGGTTGAGTGCGGCGATTCTTCCCGTGAGTCTTTGAATCTCCCGCTTGTTTTTGGGCGAGGGTAGTTCAAGGACTGCTTTGATCTGTGCCGGGTTAGCCTCGATCCCGCGCTGTGTGACGATGTACCCCAAGAACTCTCCGGAGGTCACTCCAAAGGTGCACTTTGCCGGGTTTAGTTTCATCCCGTACTCGTTGAGGGTTTGGAAGCATGTCTTTAGGTGGCCGACGTGGTCCTTTGCTAAAAAGGATTTAACGAGCATGTCGTCGATGTAAACCTCCATCGTTTGCCCGAGCTCGTCAGCGAACATTTTGTTGACGAGCCGCTGGTAGGTGGCCCCTGCATTTTTCAGTCCGAAGGGCATGACTTCGTAGCAGTAAGTGCCCCGATCTGTGATAAATGCCGTCTTCTCGCGGTCATCCGGGTGCATACAGATTTGGTTGTAACCCGAGAAGGCGTCCATGAAGGACAGGAGCTCATTTCCAGTGGTTGCTTCAACAACTTGGTCGATCCGAGGGAGTGGAAAACTGTCTTTGGGACATGCTTTGTTGAGATCGGTAAAGTCCACACAGACTCTCCATTTCCCAGATTTCTTTTTTACCAGTACCGGGTTGGCTAACCACATGGGATATCTGATCTCGGTGATGGATCCGGCTGTGATCAACCGTTCTACCTTGTCGTTTACAGCCCGCGCTCGCTCGGGGTTCAACCTGCGTCGTTTTTGCTTAATCGATTTATAGGTCGGGTCAACATTGAGCTCGTGGGTGGTAATTGCCGAATTTATCCTGGGCATATCGTTAGTCGACCAAGCAAAGGTCGATACGTTTTCTTTGAAGAACTCAACGAGCTTGGTTTTGACATCTCCGTCGAGATCGGCTCCTATTCTGACGTGGCACTCCTCTCTGGACGGGTCAAGGTTCACCCGGATTACGCGGTTCCCAGCTGGCTGGCTGTGGAGGTCTGGGTCCCTTGAGATATGGCAGTCAATCACTTGACATGTTTTGACTGCTTTCCGTAGCTTATGCCCAACGATGAAGCATGTTCGGGACATCCGCTGATCGCCGCGGATAGTGCAGACCGTGGAGCCTACATAGAATTTGCAGCACTGATGATATGTTGAAGTGACCGCCTTCATCATGTTAATCCACGGGGTTTTGAGGATCATGTTGTAGATCGCGGGTTTGTCGATCACTTCGAATTTGACAATCCTAGTTGTTCCGCCAATGTAGATCGGGAGCTTGTTTGTCCCGATGGTATCGGTCGTGTCCCCATTGAAACCTGTTACGGATCGTTTGGATTGCTTAAGGGTGAGGCCGGTAAGATTCATCTTATCCCAAGTGTCTTTAAAGATGAGATCGACCGAACTCCTGGTATCGATCAGCACTCGCCCAATTTCGCAGTCAGCGACTCGTAGTTGGATTACTAGAGGGTCATGATGCGGGTGAGCCACCCCGCGTCCGTTATTCGCAGTAAAGCTTCCTTATCTCGGGGTTGGAAGTTGGTGTTTTGCCATTTGTTCCAGGCGAGCAGGGAACTTTGTTGCACGTTCGGTGGGAGTTGTACTTCGTTACTAACCCAAAGGAGGGAACGGCTGATGGTGAGTCCGGGCTATCGTTGATGGTAAAGGCCGCGGCCCTTTGACCTCTTTCCTGCACATACTCGTCGTCGTAATGTTGACGGGGTTCGAAACACTCGTCCCGGGCTTTGTCTTTGAGGATGGATGCCCTGGTCGGGGTGTGTTTCTTGGTCATAAGGGCCCGCTCTTCTTCAATCTCGATAAAGATCGAAGCTCGGCAAAGGGCGTCCTCCAGTGTTCGTGGTTTGTTTAACTTCATGTCCTCCTTGAAGGCCGATTTGAACCAGAGGCCGTTTCTGAGTGCCGGGAGGGCGGCGTCATCCGATACAATAGCTCGGGACACGACTGTTTTAAATCGGTCGATGTACGACCGAAGGGTCTCCTTTGGACCCTGAGTTAATGCCCAGAGGTCGGCGTTAGATGTTCCTTGTTGGATGAACATCGAATAATGTTTTAGGAAAGCGGCCGACAATTGATAGAAATTGTGTATCGACTGCGTTTCCAGCCTAGCGAACCAAGTAAGCCGACAAGGTTTTCCACGAACAGTTGGCAAATCCCGGCTTCTCGCTCCTCCGGGACGAGCTGATGGCGTCCCGTAGCGACAATGAATGCGGTCATGAACTCACTAGGATCGGTGAGTCCGTTATACGGGAGGATTTTGACTTTTCCCGGATATCTGAACGAGGTGTTCTGCAAACGGGGGCTAAATGGTGTTTTTTGGGTTTCTCGCAGAATTTGTTCTATTTCGGGCGCTGAGCTGGTTGCCTGATGGACGGTTGAAGTCATCCGGCGGAGCTCAGCTCTAATACTCGCCAACTCACGGTCCCACTCCTGGTCGGCGAGGAATTTTTGTAGCGCCTCTGGGCTTCGTTGATCGTGCTGTCTGTCGCTGGTCGGGAGCACTTCGGCCAGCCGTTCCTCATCTCTCCGAGAGAATTATGGGGTGTGACGCCTTTGTTGCTCTAGATTACGGCGGGCGCGTTGTAGTCGGTCTTGTTCATCGAAGGCCGAAGAAGTGTTGATGAACGAGCTCGGGAACCTTCATGCCTCGTCTTCGGAGGTATGATCAGTAATTGGGTTGTTTCGAGGCGCTACGTTATCAAGACGCTTGTGACAAATACTCTGACCGGCCGCGAGCTCGGCGAAACGCTCATTGTTGCTTCGAGTCGTCTCGGTCATTTGGTTGATCAAGGTCTGTAAAAGGGCATTCGTCATGCTGAGTTGACCTCCGGATGTAGGATCGGTGTCAGTACGCGAGGGCTGAGTTCGGGGCGTCTCATCAGCTCTAGCATCTACCTCAGGTAACGGGCAATTTGTGCCG
This sequence comes from Crucihimalaya himalaica, assembly GCA_004349715.1. NCBI lineage: Eukaryota > Viridiplantae > Streptophyta > Magnoliopsida > Brassicales > Brassicaceae > Crucihimalaya > Crucihimalaya himalaica. The sequence goes on along the minus strand of SMJT01000038.1, from coordinate 1,429,240 downwards.
TCAGTTGCGATTTCGGGCTCCGTTTCGATTGGAACCTCTGGCGGGAGAACATCGTCCTGAGCTCGAGGTCGGGGCGTTACAGCTCGGGTTGATGTTGAAGGATCTGACTCCCTAGGGTTTGATATCCTCGACAGAACGAGCTCCTCTACGTCTGTTGAGTGCGGTAATATCGATGACTTTCGTCCGGCCATGTCTATGACTCTTCTTCGCGCTAAGGAAATGTCTAGCCCCCCTCCTTCCAGCGCCAAATGTTAGTTTTGAGAAGAACTAATATAAATGAATTGATTTCGTCTTAATATGTATTGAGTAATGGTGACGTGGAGGCGATATTTCCGTTTAATAAAAGAGATCAAAGATGTTTGCGATAAAAGAGAGCTCGAGATCAATGTCCAGCTCGGGATGAAATAAGTGTTTGGCTCAAGTGTTTGTTCTTGTGAAAAGTTTCGGATCTCTTTATTAATGGGGTACGAGGGGTATTTATAGGGAATCAATTGGCCCTGTCAACCGCCTTCGTCGCTCAGCGCGTGTGTGGGGACTTGAATCCTACCCTGAGTCACACTCGAGTGTTTTTGGTAAGTCGGCAATGTTTTGGGCTTTGACGGATGGGCCGTGTCTGATCAGTATTTGACATGCTCGGGATTGACCTGCTCGGGAATGACCTACTCGTCATCGACCTGCTCGGGATCGACCTGCTTGAGATTGGGCTGAGCCGTGAGATGTGAATTCAGCGAATGGGCCACAAATTCTTACTGGGCCGGGCTGATAGGATTGCCAATCCTATCTCCAACATATACTATCATTAGCTATGTTGTAGCGGATCAGAGTTTGGAATGGGCAACGGAAGTTATGGTTAAGTTTGGGATCAGACTTTTTGTTTTGCCGCGACTGTGTCTATGGTTCTTAGTTTTAGAATTCAAAAACTAATCGATGATGGTCTCATAGATTCTGATGATAAAAAGAAATTGTGGATAATCCAATTAAATATGGAAGAAGAATCATAGAATCTGATCATTTTCATTTTTGTTATAATGGAGAAGAATATAGACTGGAAGAAGACGAAGAGGAGTGAGAAAAGAAAGAAAGAAAAAAAAGAGGAAAAAGTAAATAAAAAACAACGGTGCGTGGATGACTGGTTATAAAACTAGGGAGAAAAAACTTTTAAAATACACCAACTCAATTATTTTTAGAAAAAAAATATACTAACTTAGCCATAAAATACACGAATAATTTTAATATAGAATAAAAATATACAAAATTTCAAAATTTTACATTTTTACAAATGACGCAGACATACCAGTTTACGGACGTTAACTCTAATTAGCACGTGTTAAAAAAGACAATTTTGTCCTCCTTTGTTTTCGGGAAACAGACCCTAAAAATACACCAACTTAATTCTTTTAGACAAAAAATACCTGAATTATTTATGTTAGCCAAAGAATATATGAATAATTATAAACTGGAAATAAAATACACGAAATTTCAAAATTTTTGCTTTTTACAAATAATGCTAACGGACCTGCTTACGGACGTTAAATGTAATTAGCACGTCTTTAAAAATGACCATTTTGCTATTGGTTTTCCTCCCCCAAATCAACTTCATCTCCTAAATCCCTAAATTTTGATCTCCTTCTTCCTTTTACTCTCTCTTCTATTTCCTAAATCTCTTTTCATCCCTACATCTCTTCTATTCCCTAAATCTCTTTTCATCTCTTAAATCCCTAAATTATGTATTGATTGATTGAAAGTTATAGGTCGAGGCCGTTAATCCAAACGCAGTTTTCAAATTGTGGGAGTCTTAGATGAATCTAGGGATGAAAAGAGATTTAGGATATAGAAGAGAGAGAGTATGAGGAAGAATGAGATGAAATTTTAGGGATTTAAGAGATGAAATCGATTTGGGCGAGGAAAACTGAGGGCAAAAGAGTCTTTTTAAACACGTGCTTATTACATTTCACGTCAGTAAGTAGGTCTGCGTTATCTGTAAAAATTTTAAATTTTGTATTTTATTTCCATTTAACAATTTTTCATGTATTTTTTGGCTAACATAAATAGTTCGTGTATTTTTTGTCTAAAATAATTAAGTTGGTGTAGTTTTAGAGTTTTTTTCTGAGAAACAAAAGAGGACCAAAATAGTCTTTTTTTAAACACGTGCTAATTAGAGTTAACGTCCGTTAGCTGGTCTGTCTGCGTCATTTGTAAAAAGGTAAAATTTTGAAACTTCATGTATTTATATTTTATAATAAAATTGTTCATGTATTTTGTGGCTAACGTAAAAAGTTTGTGTATTTTTTTCCTAAAAATAATTTAGTTGGTGTATTTTAAAGATTTTTTCCCTAAAACTAGGTGGATAATTAGTGGTTATATCTGTAAATTACAGAAATAAAATCTGGTTTTTTCGTAATCTCCTCATTTTTGCTATTAAAAATAAATAAAAAGAAATTCCTTTTATAGCGAGAGCATATCGGCAAAATTTCGTTCAAAGGATAGTATTTCAGCAATTGTCTCAAAGAGCTTGCAGAAAGCGTAGAAGACCTATGTGATAACCTTCTATTGAGTCGTAGTGTGGTGGGTTCATCTTTCCTTATGAGGAAGGAAGAGGAGTGGGACTAAGTAATACGCAGACTAGAACCTATTAATGATCATCGAGATATCGAGCAAGTACTAAGAGCCTTATATGAACCACCATCGTCAAACAAGCGAATAGGAAAAGGTAAACGTCGGTGTTCCACTGGTATGGCCTTCCTCGTCGTCATGAATCTTCGATTCGAAAGCCTTACTTTGCAAAAATCCGGTTCGTGCAATTGATGAATTAAAAAATAAATGGTAAACTGTGCGATGATTAACTAGTTATAATTACTACTTTACAAAAGAGAATAATCAAAATTTGGAAGATAAGGAAAAAAAAAGAGCGTGCAAAGAGTCACAGTCGCGAACCAAATCAAGATAAAACCCCAAAACTAGCGAGAGAAAAGCTTCGATTACGGCGGATCCTAGAGTTTGAATCTTGGGAAGATGTGTTCGTTATCGATGCAATTCTCGCTCTTGCAATCACGATTTCGTCCTTCTTCGTCCTTTTTAGCCAACCATGAACCTAAACTTTCTACTGTGAGCTTACCGTTGAAGATGATGAAGACGAAGACTTGGAAGAGTAGCGGAAGTGGAAATTTCATAGTGTTAAGAGTAGTTAAAGCTTATGGTTCTTCTTCTGATTCCTCTGCAGAATCCAGTGGCACTCGGGTAAATTGCAATTGCATTTTCTCGATTGATTTGAACATGAAATTGCGTTGGTCGATTGTTACTAACCCTAATCTTGATCATCTCAGCCCAAAAGCAGGAGGGATATACTGCTTGAGTATGTTCAGAATGTGAAGCCCGAGTTCATGGAGATGTTCGTTAAACGTTAGAGATTCTGATTGTTTCTATGTTGTTTCTTTGGTAATTAATTAGGTGGTTGATGCAATGAGACAAACTGTGACGAATATGATTGGAACGCTGCCTCCGCAGTTTTTTGCGGTTACTGTCACCTCTGTGAGTGCTGCTTTAATGTAATGGAATTCAATGTGATACGTTTTCCAAGAGTTGTGTCCTGTGTTTGTTATTTGGGTTTTGTGTGTTGAATTTGCGCATTATGTGTTTAGGTTGCTGAGAACCTTGCACAGCTGATGATGAGCGTATTGATGACTGGTTATATGTTCAGAAACGCTCAATATCGTCTTGAGTTGCAACAAAGTTTGGAGCAGGTTGCTCTTCCTGAACCACGTGATCAAAAGGTGAACATTTTCAGGTTTTTAACTTCTGTTTTTTGGAGAACTCCACTTGGCCTGTAATTCGGTAAAATACTGATGATTCTTGTTGCTTCAATCTTTGACACTTCTCTGCTGCTTCTCTGTTTCTCTTTGATAAGCCTTGTGTTAAGCCAGTGTAGAAGCATTATAATTATCCCATGTAACTTGTGGTGGATTGTAGCTGCGTTAACAGCTCAACAACGATTGTTGAGTCGGTTAGCTAGAGAGCTAACATGTTCATATTAAGTTAAGGCAGAATGAGTTGGATTAGTCATATTTTGATTAACATGTAATGGAATTCAATGTGATACGTTTTGCACAAGTTGTCTCCGGTGTTTGTTACTTGGGTTTTGTGTTTTGAATTTGCGCATTATGTGTTTAGGTTGCTGAGAACCTTGCACAGCTGATGATGAGCGTATTGATGACTGGTTATATGTTCAGAAACGCTCAATATCGTCTTGAATTGCAACAAAGTTTGGAGCAGGTTGCTCTTCCTGAACCACGTGAGCAAAAGGTGAACGTTTTCAGGTTTATAACTTCTGTTTTGTGGAGAACTCCACTTGGCCTGTAATTCTGTAAAATACTGATGATTCTTGTTGCTTCAATCTTTGACACTTCTCTGCTGCTTCTCTGTTTCTCTTTGATAAGCCTTGTGTTAAGCCAGTGTAGAAGCATTATAATTATCCCATGTAACTTGTGGTGGATTGTAGCTGCGTTAACAGCTCAACAACGATTGTTGAGTCGGTTAGCTAGAGAGCTAACATGTTCATATTAAGTTAAGGCAGAATGAGTTGGATTAGTCATATTTTGATTAACATGTAATGGAATTCAATGTGATACGTTTTGCACAAGTTGTCTCCGGTGTTTGTTACTTGGGTTTTGTGTTTTGAATTTGCGCATTATGTGTTTAGGTTGCTGAGAACCTTGCACAGCTGATGATGAGCGTATTGATGACTGGTTATATGTTCAGAAACGCTCAATATCGTCTTGAGTTGCAACAAAGTTTGGAGCAAGTTGCTCTTCCTGAACCACGTGATCAAAAGGTGAACATTTTCAGGTTTTTAACTTCTGTTTTTTGGAGAACTCCACTTGGCCTGTAATTCGGTAAAATACTGATGATTCTTGCTGCTTCAATCTTTGACACTTGTGCTTCTTCTCTGTTTCTCTCTGATAAGCCTTGTGTTAAGCTAGTGTAGAAGCATTATAATTACCCCATTTAACTTGTGGTGAATAGTAGCTGCGTTAACAGCTCAACAACTATTGTTGAGTTGGTTAGATACGGAGCTAACATGTTCATATTAAGTTTAGGCAGTGCGAGTTGGGTTTTTCTGGTTTGGTCTCGGATACTGGTTTGGGCAGTAGTTGAGAGTTAGAGACTTCTCGTTTTCATGCTGTAGTTCTCTGGTGACTTGAATAAAGCTGCTTAATATGCGTGTGTTAAGTTTGATTTATCAAATTGTATGTGACACTGGTTTTCTATTCTGATTAAGCCAGAGAGCTGATGAAGACTATGCACCTGGAACTCAGAAGAACGTTTCAGGGGAAGTGATCAGGTGGAATAACATTTCTGGTCCTCAGAAAATTGATGCAAAAAAGTATATCGAGTTTCTTGAAGCTGAGATCGAAGAACCGAACCGTCAAGTGGGGAGAAAATCTGCTGAGGACTATAATTGATGGTCGACACTATAAACCCACCAACAACACAGAACAACAAGACCGTATCTGTGAAACTTACAAAGATTTTTCTGTAGCCACGTGCTGGATAGTAGAACCAAGGTATAGGCCACTTGCACTGGAAACGAACTTTATGGGATCGGATTTTGTAAGTGAGGTCAAGTATGTAGAGGACAACAGAGAGAATTGACATTACTAAGGAGATTCTTGCAAAGTAAGGCTTCCGAATGGAATAGAGCTGGTCTGAAACCGCTGATGCAATCTCCATGAGCAAATTCATGACGACGAAGAAGGCCATTATAGTAGAGGAGACGGTAGTGTTTATTTTGTTTGAAACATCTTTGGCAATCTTTTCAACCATGAGAAAATTCACAAAGAAATAAATTCAAATTAATTGAGTAAACAAACTAACAAACAAACCAGCTTTGAGAAAATTTTGAAATCTTTATGTGAAATTAAATTCTAACAAATTTTTGACATTTTCCATAACGACTCTCATATTGGATCACACTTGAAGTTGGAGACGTTTCCCATTCATTACAATTTTTTTGACTCTTACAACAATCTAGTTGGTGTAATCTCTGAGTCGTTATGTTCTTCGTTTTTGCTACAAAATCTTAGTATTTCCAAATAACAACATTTTTGGTCAATTCCCAAATATTATTCTCTTGAATTTTAAATATCTTCAAATTTTGTTTCTCACATCTGGAATGTTTTCAACATTAATATTTGCGTATAAGATTTTGAGACACCAAATTCAGCTCGACATAGTTCAACTTTATTTATTTTGTATTTACGAATTTAATATATTTTATTTTTATATAAAAAAAAAATATTTTAGACAAAAAAAAGAAAAAAAAAAGGAATACACCATAAATTTTTATACTTATAATCAAAACATCTCCGAAATTGATATATCTGGTAGTTGCCTCTTTGAAATCATTTTTTCTTGATTTTACCTCTCTTGTTTCTCTCTCTATTCTCAATCTCTCTGCAAATTTATTTATTTTGAACTCAACATTCTCTTTTCTTCTTCTCTTGAGCTTAAGTCAACTTAAAATATTTTCTTCTGCTTAATCGAAATCATAAATGAAAATTTCTTTCCAAAATACTGAAATCATATTTCTACAACTCCCTCTTACAATAACTTTATCAAAAAGTTACCAAAATAATATTTTCTTAGGAGCAAGAAACTCCAAAATCTTGGTATTTATTACAACAATATCGCTAGCTTAATCTCTAGTTAAATATATTTCTCTATTCCTATGATTTTTGGTCGTATCTTAATTTCTCTGGGAACGGTATCTCCAGATTTATCTTAACTCTCTCATGAAATCTACCAATATAAAAATTGAATCTTTTTTTTACAATAACTTTTATGGTCAAATTTTTAATTTTTTATGGAATAAAATTGTAACAAAATTTGGATCTTTCACATAATCGACTCATATATTGGATCTCACTCGAGCTTGGAAACTTTTGTCAGTCATTAAAAATCTTTAAATTTATTACAACAATCTAACTGGTGTGATCTTTGAGTCGTTATCTTCTTTATCTTTGCTAAAAAAATTTAGTATCCCAAACAACATTTTTGGTCCATTCCCAAGAGTATCCTCTTGAGTTTGGGATCTTTTCAAATCTTGTTTCTCACCAACAATCTCGCATTCGTAGAGTTTCCAACTTTAATTAATATTTGCTTGTGAGAGTTTGAGATACTAATTTCAAGCCGAAGTAATACTTTCGCGTGATTTCAACAGATATATGTTCTAAACAGATTCTCCAAAGGAGATAAAATCCGCTATATGCTGTATATATTTACAAAAAAATATTTTTTTAATAATTATTTTCAAATATTTGTATTGATTCAATGTTAAATTTGTATATATAATATACATTTTTTAATTTATATGACTTAGTTTGAGTTTTAGATACACTCTATTAAAAAAAATCGGCTAATTAAATCCAATACACTCTATTATTTTTTTAAAACATCAAATAAATCTTAAATCTAGATAACTTATTTTGAATTTTAGATACACTCTATTAAAAAAATCGGCTAATTAAATCCAACACACTCTATTATTGTTTTTAAAACATCAAATAAATCTTAAATCTAGATAAATAATATTAATAAGCTATTTTTTATGAGTTTATATATAACTTATTTTAAATTATATATACATTTTTTTATTTATATATAATTTAGTTTAAATTTTGGATACACTCTATTAAAAAAATCGAGTAATTAAATCCAATACTCTCTATTATACACTTTATTATTATTTTTAAAACATTAGATAAACCTAATATCTAGATAAATAATATTAATAAGCTATTTGTATTAGTTTATATATAACCTATTTTAAATTATATTAAAATTAGTTGGCTTATTTTAATTAAATCTACCCGATTATTGTTTTAAAAATATTAAAACTTCGAATCTACCTATTTCAAATATTAAATATTCAATAAAATTGTTTTTTACATTGTTTATAAAATTGGAGAACTAAAAAAGATGATGTGGCTTATGAAATATGATGTGTATTAAATAAAATGTTTTTATTGGTTACTTGTTTTAAATTATGTGTCAGATAAAAGAAACTTGAAAAAGCTGATGTGTCATCACCAGGAAAGACACAAGCCTTTTTATTGTATTGATTTTAAAAATCAATGTGTTATTGAATTGATGATTTTAAAAAATCATTCAAATCATGAGTTATTGGATTAAAAAATACTTTTAACTAACTTTCAGATTATATTATAATTTTAGAGTTATTGGTTGATTGACTTTTAAAAATTTTAGTTCATTTGAAACAATTTTAAAAAACTTTTAAAATAAAAGATGGTAAGGTGAGATTCTCAAAGATTCTCGAGAAAATTTATGAGAATTTGTGAAATCTTTTAAAACTTTCTATAAGTTTCTAAAATTATACGGTCAATATAATTATTATAATTCTATGTGAATCACTATCGAATAACATCCTCTTCCTCTTTGACGTCGTGTTTCCTAAAAAACCAAACCGGTTCGATGATTCACTAGTTAATTAATACTTTACAAAATAATCAAATTTTGGAAGATAAGGAAAAAAAGAGAGCGTGCAAAGTAAAAGTCGCGAACCAAATCAAGATAAAACCCCAAAGCTAGCGAGAGAAAAGCTTCGATTACAGCGGATCCTAGAGTTTGAATCTTGGGAAGATGTGTTCGTTATCGATGCAATTCTCGCTCTTACAATCACGATTTCGTCCTTCTTCGTCCTTTTTAGCCTACCATGAACCTAAACTTTCTACTGTTGGCTTACCGTTGAAGACGAAGACTTGGAAGAGTAGCGGAAGTGGAAATTTCATAATGTTAAGAGTAGTTAAAGCTTATGGTTCTTCTTCTGATTCCTCTGCAGAATCCAGTGGCACTCGGGTAAATTGCAATTGCATTTTCTCGATTGATATGAACATGAGATTGCATTGGTCGAATGTTACTAACCCTAATCTTGATCATCTCAGCCCAAAAGCAGGAGGGATATATTGCTTGAGTATGTTCAGAATGTGAAGCCCGAGTTCATGGAGATGTTCGTTAAACGTGCCCCTAAACATGTAACTTTCTCTACTTCATTTTCTCAAAGACCATTCTTTAAAAAAAAGTTAGAGCTTCTGATTGATTCTATGTTGTTTCTTTGGTAATTGGAAATATTAATAAGGTGGTTGATGCAATGAGACAAACTGTGACGAATATGATTGGAACGCTGCCTCCGCAGTTTTTTGCGGTTACTGTCACCTCTGTGAGTGCTGCTTTAATGTAATGGAATTCAATGTGATACGTTTTGCACAAGTTGTCTCCGGTGTTTGTTACTTGGTTTTTGTGTTTTGAATTTGCGCATTATGTGTTTAGGTTGCTGAGAACCTTGCACAGCTGATGATGAGCGTATTGATGACTGGTTATATGTTCAGAAACGCTCAATATCGTCTTGATTTGCAACAAAGTTTGGAGCAGGTTGCTCTTCCTGAACCACGTGATCAAAAGGTGAACATTTTCAGGTTTATAACTTCTGTTTTCTGGAGAACTCCACTTGGCCTGTAATTCGGTAAAATACTGATGACTCTTGTTGCTTCAATCTTGACACTTGTGCTTCTTCTCTGTTTTTCTCTGATAAGCCTTGTGTTAAGCTAATGTAGAAGCATTATAATTACCCCATGTAACTTGTGGTGGATTGTAGCTGCGTTAACAGCTCAACAACTATTGTTGAGTTGGTTAGCTAGAGAGCTAACATGTTCATATTAAGTTAAGGCAGAATGAGTTGGATTAGTCTGGTTCGTTCAGTTATTGGTTTGGGCAGTGGTCGAGAGTTAGAGACTTCTCGTGTTCATGCCGTAGTTATTTGATGACTTGAATAAAGCTGCTTAATATGCGTGTGCTAAGTTTGATTTTTCAAATTGTATGTGACACTGGTTTTCTATTCTGATTAAGCCAGAGAGCTGATGAAGACTATGCACCTGGAACTCAAAAGAACGTTTCAGGGGAAGTGATCAGGTGGAATAACATTTCTGGTCCTGAGAAAATTGATGCAAAAAAGTATATCGAGCTTCTGGAAGCAGAGATCGAAGAACTCAACCGTCAAGTGGGGAGAAAATCTGCAAATCAGCAGAACGAGATTTTGGAGTATCTAAAATCTCTCGAACCCCAAAATCTTAAGGCATGAAAATTCATATATTAGGTTTAAATTTACCTTCATCAAACTTTATCCAATGTTTTTCTCAGTTGCAATACTTTGAATATGTAGGAGCTTACAAGCACTGCAGGCGAAGATGTTGCCTTGGCCATGAATACATTTGTCAAGCGGCTTCTAGCTGTGTCAGACCCAAACCAAATGAAGGTTCTTTAGTAATAACTTCTTCAGCTGAAACTTGTTTGAGTTGTATTTTGTTCTATAGTGTGATGTGATTTGACTGATATCAATGTTTTGGTGCATGGTTACACAGACGAATGTAACAGAGACAAGCGCAGCGGACCTTGCGAAATTGTTGTATTGGTTAATGGTGGTGGGCTATAGCATTCGGAATATCGAGGTTCGGTTTGATATGGAACGTGTGCTTGGTACTCAAGCGAAGCTTGCAGAGCTGCCTCCTGGTGAAATTATTTGAACACTATGGTGAATAAAACCGGGGGCTTTTTTACCCAAAGAACTCAGATTTCACTTGTCAAGTAATTTTTATTGTAAAATTGATCGAACTTACTTGGATGAGAAGACAGTATTGGCTGTTGGAATTAGATCACAGGTTTTTGCTTTGAGTGACTTCTTCAGATTCACAACTCGTAGACAAAGCTTTAGTTCTGATCACCAGGCTTTGCATAAGGAAATGTACGGTCTGATGTACGTAGGTTGAAGGAGTTGCACGGACATTGAAAATATGGAAGTAAATAAGTTTAGTGTTGACGCATGTTTAGTTTAAAATTGAAATCAAACAAAAAAAATGAGAAAACGAAAGTACTAATGTAATTACCTAAATCATGATGTATTAGATGAATTTTCTTTCGAAAATTTTCATTTTGTATTATGTTTCTGAAAGTTGACATTCATTTACGTTCATTTAACTAATTAAAGAGTTGACAGACACAAATCGTGACAAAAAAGAGTTGACCACTGAAATCCGTAAATATTTTAGTTGGGATTAAGAAAACAAAACTCGATTTATTATAGTGACATGCATAAATTCCTAAATATTTTTTGTGCTAAACATTTTAAATAAATACAAATAAAAACTTACATACTTAAGAGTTTTTTCATATAAAATGCAATTTCTTAAAGATTATGAATGTAACGTTATAGGAGCATGTGGAGACAACCATCATCACCATCATAATCGTATATGCTATAAGTTGTTGAATTCTTCAAATTTGGATAGTAGATTATATAACATATGTCAAAAAGGTAAAACATAAATTTGGATATACTCATTTCAGTAGCAAACTCCAATTTTAATCTATTAAACAATTCATACTAATATATTAACCAAAACAAATTTCATTAATCTATTTCTAAAAATAATTATAATATTTTAACAAGACAAAATTTAACTCCAATTTGAAAAATAATTATGTACGAAACTCCAATTTCTTTTATCTGTCAATCCATACATTTATTTTTTTTGACAAAGCCATTCGGATTAAATATCAGAAAGTAACAGAAAACATACTAAAACACAAATAGTAACATAACTTTAGGGGATTCGGATCTTAATAGACAAGAACATAACACATCACACTTCACACAACCTGTACTAAAAAGCAATCTTCACATTCCTACACCCAAAAGTGCTAACACTGTCATGACCGCAAAAAACATTCTCCCAAATATTTCGTTTCCTACAAGACAAGAAAAAAAGTCAAACTGATTAGTAATTTACTCTATATATTCTCTTATTGATAACTAGATTTGTACAACAAAATGGCTACATACATATAATAATATGATATATAATGTATATGCTTACCTTTTATAACGTTAAAAGAAAATGACCCGCTAAAACTCGGCACGTTTTGTGGCCGCGTGAAAAGCGGCGGAGACGGAAGTAGCGATGGAGGAGAAGGTGGTGGAGGTGGCGGAGACGGTGGAGGCGGCGATGGCAAAGCGGAAGCTTCATACCTCAAGAGACATTTAGGAGTAAAGATCTGAGCCCAACGAGACTGGCTGCAACAATCCAAAATCTCTTGGACCGCAAGTCTCAGACACACGGTGCAGTTTCTTGAGTCAAGATCGGGACTACACTGAACAATTGAATCTAAATAATACGAACCCTCGAACTGTGTCACACGTTCTTGATCCTCGACGAAATATGGTGTTGATGATGAAGATGATTAAGAAGACGCTCTGATGATAAGCTCATCCATTTTGTCGGACAACGTTTGTCCAAACCGATCGGTGTTTGGAGCAGAGCTCAAAGAGTATCTAATGATGTAAGGTCTGTCTTCCACGAGGGTGAAGAAGGAAAAATCAGAGTAACGTACCATACACTCTTCATAGAATATGAAAGCTTCTTTTTGATAAGTGCAGTTTCTTGAGATTTCTATGGTTGCGGTTTGAACACAGTCGGAACAAGATGTTCTCGTGATGTCTCCTCTACAGAGGAACATGCCACGGACTGTGTTGGGACTAAGACCGGTTGTGGCGTTGTAATAGGTTCCTAGAGAGGAACGGTCGCGGAGAGAAGAGAGAAGTGTTTCGCGGTTAGTCCGGTAAGAGCTGGTTCGCGTGAAGTTGTCGGAAAATTGGGTGCAGAAGGTGTGCATATGGTCAGGTTGGGATATGGTTTGGCTTGTAGAGAAGAGAAGAGATAAGAGAGAGAGAGAAAGCAAAAGAGAGAAGAGAGACTTATGATCATTGTTGCCATTATTTGTTGTTTCTTGTTTATGAATTATTTGAGAGAAGACAAGAACAAAATTTATAGCAAAGAGATCTATTAAAAGATGCATTTTAATCTTTGACTAGAAAAATGCTTGTTGATGTCATATATTATTGCGAATATAAAATGTTATCGTCATTTTACGTTAATATTTAAACTATATGAAACTAACTATAGTTATGTAATTTAGATAGTTTAGTACCGTTATGGTATTATCATCCAAATTTAAGTCCGCATTATTGACAAAAAGGAACTAAGATAAAACTAAGAAAATATGAGGTTACTATGAGAAAAATGTTGGTTCACAATTATAGCATTTGATCTAGTGAGCAATAACAGATTATGTTTTTGGTTTCACTAAATCAATCGTATTTAGTAGCATACTAGCATTATCTAATAGGAAACGTAACACATCAAACAAATATGATTTATCATTTTCGGAAGCAAACAATAGAAATGAAAAGAAAATGAATAAAAAGGAACAAAGACGATAGGAAGAAGAATTGTCATAGATGAGGGGAATTGTACATACTGTCATATATAGTAAATGGTAAACAAAAATGCTGAGTAAATTATTTTTTTAAAAATATTTAATAGAGATACTAATTTTTTTTAATCATTTAATGAATTTATTTTAGTAATAGAATTTTAAATATTTTATATTAATATAAAATAAAATTATAGTATAAGTTGGAAATTAATATAAATTTCACTTGAGAAAATATTATTAATTTAGTACTAATATAAAATAAAATCGTAACATTAATTTAAAGTGAAATTTTTTATAAAATTATATATATAAATATATAATAAAAATATGAAGTGTTTATATATAGAAACGTAAATATTATCCAATAAAACTATTTAATAATAATTAGAAAAAAATTGTTTCTCATCTTCCTCTACAATTTTGGAGAGGAACATTTTTATTTTATCATTATAAAAGTTGGATATGTTAGAAATTAGTGTGGGTGCTCAATGAAGGAAAAGAATAATTGAGAGTTAGAGGAAGAAGCTCTGCTTCTCTCATGAGCTCGATTCTGTGAAATGTCAACCTAGTGTATGCGTTTTGATATGATATTCATCCCAATGCTGAGCTTTATAGTCTTCAGATTTATAATTCTTATATCAATCTCAAGATTGAGAACACTTATACATATATATTAGACCGGTAAATCGACAACAAGAAAATTTAGGGAAAAGAGAACAAAAAGATGGATGATATATATATATGGTACGAAACTCCAATTTCTTTTTATCTCTGTGAATCCATACAATTTTTCTTTTGAAAAATTCATTCAAATTAATAACAATATATATATATATATATATATATATATTGAAACACAAATAATAACAAAATTTTTAGGGGGTTTGGATCTTATGAGATAAGACGAAAACACATCACACTTTACAAAAAAGTGTGAAGACAAGAATATGGTCATCTTTACATTCCTACACCAAAAAGTGTTAAAACATAAGCTGTCATGACCGCAATAAAAATTCTCCCAAACAGTTCGTTTCCTACAAGACAAGAAAAAAAAGTCAACTGATTAGTAATTTACTTTCTATAGTCTCTTCTTGATAACTAGATTTGTACAACAATATTGCTACATATAAAAATGATGTATAATATAGATGCTTACCTTTTATAACGTTAATAGAAAATGACCCGCCAAGACTTGGCCGCATGAAAAGCGGCGGAGACGGCAGTAACGATGGAGTAAACGGCAGTAGCGATGGAGGAGAAGGTGGTGGAGGTGATGGAGATGGTGGAGGTGGTGACGACAAAGCGGTAGCTTCGTACCTCAAGAGGCATTTAGGAGTAAAGATTTGAGCCCAACGAGACTGGTTGCAACAATCCAACATTTCTTGGACCGCAAGTTTCAGACACGCTGTGCAGTTTCTTGGATCAAGATCAGGGCTACACTGAGCAATTGAATCCAAATCAAACGAACCCTCAAATTGTTTCACACGTTCTTGATCCTCCACGAAATACGGTGTCGATGACAATGATGGGGAAGACGTTACATTGATGATAAGCTCATCCATTTTATCGGACAGTGTTTGTGGGAATCGATCCAAGTTAGGAGCATAACTCAAAGAGTATCTAATGATGTATGGTCTTTCGTCTACGAGGGTGAAGAAGGAGGAATCAGAGTAACGTACCATACACTCTTCATAGAATATGAAAGCTTCTTTTTGATAAGTGCAGTTTCTTGAGATTTCTACGGTTGCGCTTTGAACACAGTCTGAACAAGATGCGAGATGTCTCCTCTACAGAGGAACATACCACGGACTATGTCGGGACTAAGACCGGCCGTGGCATTGGAATAGGATCCAAGAGAGGAACGGAGGCGGAGAGTGGAGAGTACGGTTTCACGGTTTGTCAGGTATGTACTGGGTTGTGTGAAGTTGTCGGAGAATTGGTTGCAGAAGGTGCTCATGTGGATGTGGTCAGATTGGGATATGGTTTGGTTCGTAGAGAAGAGAAGAGATAAAAGAGAGAAAAAGCAAAAGAGAGAAGAGAGAGTTTGGATCATTGTTGCCATTGTTTGTTCTTTCTTGTTTATGAATTATGAGAGAATGAAGAATATTTATAGTAGACAGATTTATAAAATGATGTATTATATACTCTTTAACTAGTAAAGTTCTTTTATTACTCTAAGGTGATTGTTGAGGCCATGTTGTTGTATAAAATGTTAACTTTATTGATTCTGTAATATTTAAACTAGACGAAAGACTTGTCTAAGGAATAATAGAGATTTATTGAAGCTAAAACTTGTTTTATATTATTGTCTGAAGCAAAACATAAGACTTGTTTAGGAAGACTTTTTTATTTATTATTGGTTTAAGAAGACTCTGATCAGTCTAATAATTTGGAAGGCATGTTTTGATGCGGAGAAAAATATTAGGATATAAGTTACAGTTGGAGATAACATAGAAAACAAGATATGTTTAGATCTTGGTCCGATCAATGGTTAAAGTCTCAACGTGAAACGAAGTCCGAAACTAGATTTACAAAAATTTTATATGAGGAATTCGGATAAATATTTTCCAATTTGCCTAATTAATTTAACACATAATATTTCGTTTTTAACAAATAATCTCGTTAAAATTTTTATTACACTTCTACTAAACGGTTTTTCATCTCTTATTGAGACATCGACCATATCGAAATTATGGAAATCATAAAAATCAATAATTGTTCTTATTCTCATCATGTTTATCAATTATGTACATAATAGATTTGTTATCTTTCTCTTTCAAAAGCGAAGGAGATCGATCAGGATGAGAATGTGAATGCTGTTTCTTTAAGAGAAAATGAAAATGTGTTATTTCAGCAAAGTAAAAGCTTGAAGATAATGTTATCTACCAAATTACTTCTTAACTTATGTTCCTATGAACAATTGATTCTTTGTTTTGTTAGAGTCCCATCATGAAATTTTACATTGTAACAACTTTAACATTTAATTAGGTACATAAATGTCAAGTTAAATCCACCGATGACTGAACCAAAGGCAAATATACCTTTCGGAGGCAGTTAGGCATCTAGCCTATTAATTGTGAAAATTTAGTTTCCTCAGATAACCTCTTCTCATTTTACAATTAGTAACTAACATTTCAAAATTTGAAGAGAGTTTTACTCTTCAGAACAGTATTACATTTTGAGTTAACATAAGCTTATTTGTGTTAACACTAGTTACTGAATACTGAAAAATTATGGTGGGAACTATTCATCATATTTTATCGGTTGGACTCAATCAAATGTTTTAAAACAGTTTTAGAATTTTTAGCAAAATTTTAGAAAATTATGTGGAACCAAGATATTTCAGATTTCTGATACGTATGTGGAAACTTTCTCTGACTCAAATAGGAGACATGCATACTCTAAATTTCGAAACCAAACCACACGCCATGGCATATTTACTTTATTTATTTTGATACGAATACATTATTACCAACAAATAACATTGAAAGTTGAAACGTAATATATATTATACAAAATTTTATATTATTTTTGCCTTTTGGGGTCACAATCCTTAAATCATCACTACATTTAATCATAAAACCAGTAGTGGTAACACCAAAGCTGTCGTGATTGCAATTAACGTTCTCTCGAATACTTTATTTCCTGTAAAACCAAAAAAGAGAGAGCCAAAACATATGTTCTAGTTGTTTATTCTTTGATAATTGGATTGTAGGCAGATAGGTGGTTAAGGAGGTCCAAAAATTAGGGGTGTTCAAAATGTAAAAACCGAACTGAACTGAATCGAATTATACTGGTTTTTGGTTATACTATAAAATCGTATAGGTATAGTTTTAAAGACATTCGTAAGATACACATGATTCGGTTTATAACCGAATAAACCGAATTTAACCAAAAACCTTTAATTTACTTCTTTATAGTTTTTATGTCTCTAGGTCTAGTGTCGTTCTCTACTTCTCATATGAGTATGTAAACTTTGAAAACTAATAAGAGAAGAGAGTAGAGAAAAATGTTAATGATATGTAACTTGAAAGAATCTGAAATGGGAAAATTTCTAAAATAAAAAAACCAAACAAAATTATGATTTATTTACTTTTAATCCGAAACAGGAAAAAACCAAAAACCGAGAATTTTTAAACCAAACCAATTCAAAGTAGATATAGATGTAATATGGTAACAATTTTTCATTAACCAAAAAACTAAACAAACTGAACTGAAACCAAACTGAAAGCGGATTGAACACCCCTACCAAATATATTCGGGTCAACCCGGTTTAATTCGGTCAAGGATGGACCATACCGATTTTCATAATTTGGACAAAAAAAAAAAAAACAGGGACAATTCTTGCCGGTCCATAGATCCGATTTCATCATTTCTTTTTGGTATTTGTCAGCATGACCTCAAGAACGGACGAATTCAAATCGGACCTGACCGGGTTAGTCCATTCCAAGATCTCAAATCGTATTACAAAATCCAATGGTGATAAACTGTAAATTAAATGATATATACTGTGACTCACCTTTTGTAACGCCAAGACTCGTTACGTTCGGTTGCAAAGCGGAGATTTCATAAGTGATGAAACATTTAGTAAAGAAGATCCGAGCAAACTGAGCATGGCTGCAACACTCCGAGAGTCTTTGGACCGCGAGTCTCAAGCAGACGGTGCAGTTTCTTGGATCAAGATCAGGACTACACTGGACCATTGCATGTAAATCATACGAACCTTCCAATTGAGTCACATGTTCTCTATCCTCCACAAAATATGGAACTGGTAACGACGAAGACAAGGATGCTCTGAGTATAAGTTCGTCTAAATTTTCAGGAAGTGTTCGATTGAAAAATTGAGGAGAATCTAAAGAACTGTCCCGAGAGTAACTAGCGTAACTAGGTACATCCTCTACGAGCGTGAAGAAAGAAGAGTTCGAGTACCGAACTATACACTCGTTAGAGATTACCAAAACTGCTTTACGATAGAAGCAGTATTCATAGATTTTTAACGTTCTGGCATTGACACAGTCTGAACAAGATGTTCTGTTTAGGTCTCCTCTGCAAAGGAACATGCCATAGATTGTGTTTGGGCTAAGACCGGCCGTGGCGTTGGAATAGCTTCCGATGGAGGAACGGTTGCGAAGTGTGGAGAGGACGGTGTCGCGATTTGAAAGATAAGGGCTAGTTCGAGTGACGTTGTCGAATTGGGTGCAATCAATAAATATTCGAGTTGGTTGGGACAAGGCTCGGAGAGAGAATAAGAAGAAGCAAACAGCAGCAAAATATGTATTCATTCTCGTCATTTTTTGTATTCTTTCTTGATTATAATGACTTATGAGAAAGAACAAAACAAAGTACATAGATTTATATAGAGAAGAATATTCTCTCTTTGTTAAAATAAATAATAAATTAATCAAAATGTCCGCATATAATGTTATTGACCAATCCAGAGGTTGAATCCATAAATAAATAATTATTATTCTAGTTGAATTACTTTTTCTTGTATATAAAATGTTGATTATCTTTGCAAGTTTTTTAAATAAGATAAAGCCTAAGGTAAACGATAAAGTTGATAATTTGGTTTTGTGAAAGCTAAGGTACACAAGACTTGTTCTTAGATTAATTGTGGGTAAAGAAGAAACTCTGAGTTTTAGACCAAGGAAATTCACCCGTAAGAAAGTGACTAATTTAATTAATTATTGGGGATTTATTAATGAGAGTAACAGTTTAAATTTAATTTGCACATTTTGATTTATTTGATTTAACGTTTTAATGTAAATTTACAATTTAATATTTGATTTCTTTTTACTATAACCCTCATTTCAAAACTATTCATATACTCCTTACGTCTTCTAACGAACCTAATTTGAAAAACACATTATAGAAACTTTTTATTTTCTGAGCGTTGTCTTATGTTAGTAAGCCCTTGGCATTTTGTGTTTTTTTTTTTTCTTGATTAGAGTATGACATATGAGAAAGAACAAAACAGAGCACACATATGTAATTTTTAATTCATTCAAATAAATTATAATTATCGTTTTAGTTGAATTCCATATTCCTTTGTATAAAACATATATTGATCATCTTTGTAGTTCTTTAATTAAGTTGAAGTCAAATGGCAAAACTTAAAGTTGACACGTTCGTTTTGACTTTTGACAGTTTTGTTAAGGATCTGAAGCAAAATAGAAGACTTGTTTCTACGATTGGAAGATGAATTTTAATGATGAGATAAAAAATCTAGTCAGATTGTCTTAAATCGG
The DNA here is from genome assembly GCA_004349715.1 of Crucihimalaya himalaica. Lineage (NCBI taxonomy): Eukaryota > Viridiplantae > Streptophyta > Magnoliopsida > Brassicales > Brassicaceae > Crucihimalaya > Crucihimalaya himalaica. Next base: position 1,409,651 of record SMJT01000038.1, on the reverse strand, counting down.
AGCTTTGCTGATCAGACTGTTCCGATTGTTGCAGATTACTCTCATCTGATTGCAAATTTCAAACATTTTTTCAGCCATAACATGAACTGTTTCTGGTAATGTAAATAAGTTTCCAGTATTATAACAAACCTTTTTTAGCAAGTTATCAAAAACCACAACAAGTGTTCTGCAAATTTTACAAGTCATTTGTTTTCTCTGTAAAACCTTGAGGACTAAAAGTTGATATGCGATCATTTGATGCATGATTTGTTGAGTTAACTTAATAACCCTAGGTATGTTTTCTTTTGTTAACCAATAAATAATGGATTTAAGACCTATAATTTTTTCAAACTCAAAATCAAACATGTTAATTAGTACATGCTTACTTCTGTTATGTACCTAAAAACTTTCTCTAACTCAAATAGAAACATGTATAGTAATTGAAATTCAAAATCAAACCACATTTTAAATATTATGCGTACTTGAGTTATTTATTTTAACCCAAATTAAATATTATCCCCAAAAGAAAAACATTGGAAATAGAAAAAAAAAAAAAAACAAAAGATAATATTGAAAGTTGAAAACAACAAATATTATATATACACATTACCCTATGGTGTTTTGGATCTTAGTAGAGAAGAACAATACATCTCACGTCACTCAAATGAAGGAATCATAGACAAAAATCAGTACTGAAAAGCCTTAAATCATCACTTGATTTGATCATAAACCCATTACTACTAAAACCAAAGCTGTCATGATCGCAAAAAACGCTTTCCCAAATATTTCGTTTCCTGTAAACCAAAACAAGAAAGAGCCAAAACATATATTTTAGTTGTTTTATTCTTTGATAATTGGATTGTAGGCAGTTAGTGTTATGGTGGATCGAAAATCTTCAGGCCAGCCCGGTTTAATTAATTCGGTAGAGGTTGGACCATAACGAATATTATGCTATAAACTACTGACTTATCAGCATGACCTCAAGATTGTAACGTGCTTGCATTTCAAACGATACGACCAATTCAAGGCCATATCACATAACTATGGGGCGGGGTAAGAGCAAAAACTGACCGGACCGGGTTAGCTTATCGCAAAATCCTAACTTTTTAGTGCAAAATCTAAAGTGATAAATTATAAGTCAAAAGATGAATACTGTAACTCACCTTTTGTGATGCCAAGACTTGATATGTTGGGTTGCAAAGCGGAGATGTTATACCTGACAACACATTTAGGTAAGAAGATCCGAGCCCAACGAGCTTGGCTGCAACACTCGAAAAAATCTTGGACCGCAAGTCTCAAGCAGTTCGTGCAGTTTCTTGGATCAAGATCAGGACTACACTGAACCATTGCTTGTAAATCATATGAACCTTCCAATTGTGTCACACGTTCTTGTTCCTCAACAAAATATGGAACCGGTGAAGACAAAGACGAGGATGCTCTGAGGATAAGTTCGTCTATTTTTCCAGGAAGTGTTTGGTTGAAAAATTGAGGAGAATCCAAAGAATTGATCGGAGAGTGACTAAAGGTGGAAGGTGAAGCCTCTATGAGTGAGAAGAACGAAACATCCGAGTACCGAACCAGACACTCGTCAGAGAACATGAAAGATCGGTCATGAGAATCGCAGGTTTCAGCTATTCCCAACGTTGCGGAATGGACACAGTTTGAACAAGATGTTCTGCTTATGTTACCTATGCATAGGAACATGCCATAGACTGTGTCTGGACTACGACCGGCCGTGGCGTTGGTATAATATCTTCCGAGGGAGGAACGGTAGCGAAGAGTGGAGAGGACGATGTTGCGGTTTGATTGATAAGTGTCGGGTTCTTTGTTGCAATCGGTTAGATTTTGAGAAGGTTGGGACATGGCTCCAAGAGAGAATAAGAAGAACCAAAACAGAGCAACATTAAAGTGTGTAATGATTCTTGTCATTTTTTTGTTATGACTTTTGACTTTATGAGAAAGAACAAAACAGAGCAAATAGGTCTATATAAAAGTAAGAAATACCTTATTCATGTTATTTTAATTCATTCGAATCATGATGTCCACATATAACGTATTAGACCAATTCAGAGGCCAAATCTTTAGTATTATTTTAGTTAAACTCCATGTTCTTGTATAAAAACGTTGCAAATATGATGAAGCCAAAGGCAAAAGATAAATTTTTGCAAGTCTAGTCTAGAACACTCTATGTGCAAAAGAGGGATTAACACATCACTCTGATTAAACGACATTATTTAATTACAAATCATTATTTATAATCCATAAATCATCACACATGATCACAAATCCACACAAGTACAAACACCTAAACTGCCATTGTAAAAGCAATCTCCCAAATATTTTGTTTCCTGCCACAAAAAAAAGAAACACAAATTAGAGCCAACCCTATCAATAGTATGTCTAATTTATATCATAATATGAAAAAATAAGAAATGAATGATTATATGATTAATAGTTCTAAACTATACATACAATCATATAGCGTTTTTTTTCTTTGGAAAACGAAGGATTAAGTGTTCAGCGGCGGCGGCGGAGGTGATTGAGGCGGCAGAGGTAGAGGAGGCGGAGACGATGGAGATGGAGGAGGCAGCAACGACGGAGATGGCGGTGGTGATGGCAAAACAAAGGTTCTATACCTCAAAAGACATTTAGGAGTAAAGATCAGAGCCGCACTTGGTAAGCCGCAACAAGTTGAAACTCTAAAGAACGCAAGTTGGAGGCAAATGGTACAGTTTGATAGATCAAGATCAGGACTACACTGAATCAATGACACTAAATCATATGAACCCTCTAACTGAGTCACACGTTCTTGATCCTCTACAAAATACGGAATCAAAGAGGACGAAGATACGTTACGAATCAGTTTGTCAAATTTCTCAAATAGTGTTTGGTTAAACCGGTTTGGATTTGGAGCAGAAAGAAGAGAGAAACGCACGATGACTGGTCCGATTTCCAATTCAGAAAAGAAGGAAACATTGGAGTATCGAACCATACACTCTTGGTAGTATATGAACGCTCTTTTGTTAAGAGTGCAGTTGGTAGCGATCTCGATTGTTGCGGTTCGGACACAGTCTGAGCAAGATGTTGCGTTGATGTCTCCTCTGCAGAGGAACATGCCATAGACTGTGTCGGGGCTAAGACCAATTGTGGCGTTGGAATAGGTTCCAAGAGAGGAAGATTGGCGGAGGGTGGAGAGTAGGGTTTCACGGTTTGATTCGTAGGAGCTACCTTGTGTGAAGTTGTTGGAAGTACCGCAAAAAGTGCGCATGTGTTGAGGTTGGGACATGGTTTGGTGAGATAACAAAGAAAAGAAGAAGAAGTAAAACAGAGGAGCAGTGAGTGTAATTATGATTCTTGCCATATTGTTCTTTTATTGTTTAACAAAACAGAGGAGATAGAGAATTTATAGAGATTTTCTTTGTTGATTTGTTCAAAATAATAATATTCAGATAATGATATAGTATATCAATTCAGAGGAAGAATATGTAAAACTAATATTGTTTTTCATCCATGATAATAACTATAAATCGTTAGTAAGACTAAATCATAAAGTCGACGCAAAACAGAGTTGAATGAGTACAAAACAGAAACTTAGTCCTACGGCTCTAAGGCCTTTATATAACTTTCTTACAAGATGACCTAATCGCTAAAGACGTACATTACAAGAAAAGGAGATATGACTTAATTAAAAATATAGTATAGAAGATATCACTGCGAAGATCACAAATGCCCAACTTACAAAGAAAGTGCTTAAGTTCCTTACGTCCAAGAACCTTTGTAAAAATGTAAGCAAGCTGGTCATTGGTTCGTTCATGGGCAGTGGCAATTGTTCCATTTATAACTTCACCACGAATGAAATGACAGTCAGTTTCAATATATTTGTTATCATTACTTTTTGGAAGACAGTATTTGATGCAGACAGAAGAAATTACTACAAATACATGGTGACAAATGGGAGAATAATGAAACCATGAACATGACTCAGGTCTGGGGTTTCGGATACGCATTTGGGTTCAGTTCGGGTTTTTTCGGATTTTAGGTTTTAGGTTTCTAGAACCCATTCAAGTATTTTATATTTTTGGGCTGGGTTCGGGCGGGTTTTGTTATACCAAGTGTCTGAAAATCAGAAATTTTGTATCCGAATCTATCAAATTACAAAAAATAGAAAAAAAACTTGAATGTTTTTACCTGAATATATTCAAAGATAACTAAAGTATCCAAAAATACTCAAAAAATCCGAATATTTTAGGTTGTTGGGTCCTCTGCTCCGGGTATTATGCCCATGCCTAGACATGATGATGTGCTTGAAGAGCTAGAGTTGTACCTTGAACAACAAGAACCAAAATAAACTTGGACAGGTGCTTGGACTGATTCGCTTGCACTGATTCAAATCTAGATGGTGTGGGAGTGGGAGCAGCAAGTGCACCATAATTATCCAATATACAATATATATCTAAATTCTTAAAACACTACAACAAATATGTCCATTTTTAGCGCGAAAACTCTGCTATCATATGTCATAGATAGCGTTTTATGAACTGCTGTGTCATCCGCAGCTATCGTAGGTGCCTCGCATACGATAGCATTTTTCCGAATGCTACGATAGGTATATATATCATAGCAGTTTTTTGAACGCTTTTAATTATTTTGTTATAGCATATTCCGTTTTTTAAAAAATAATTATGAAAACTCATTTTTCGTGCTGTGATATGTTCATCTACGAAAGCAATTATTTTTTGCTATCACATAGTTTGTTAGCACTTTGCTTAATGCTATGATACCCTAATTTATACATTAATTAAATTATTTAACGACTCATGTTCCGTGCTATAATATATGCTTCTACAATAGCATTTCACAATTGTCATACTTAATGAGATTTCAGATAGCTATGTATTAGCTCTATTGTCCCATTTCAACCCTGCTAATATATTTAGAATTTAAATCATTCATAAAAATAAGTCTGAATCCATTACACCAAACATAACACAAGTCTACATATTCATCATTCAACAAACATAACACAAGTCTGAATTAAAAACAGAAAAGACAAGTCATAAGTTCATTAGCCTAGTCTTAAACTAATTAAAACTAGCTAACCTAGCTGGACCAAGTTTTTTCATTCCCTGCAACAATCAACAATGACTTACATCAGTTTTGCAATAACAGTATCATATGTACAATCTAAGATCAAGCATCACACGAACTACAACACTTACCTCAGTTTCTTTAAATCAAAAGATGACCAATTTATCCATTGGCCATGCAATAGATGAACCAAGTGCATCTCTCATATACTCGATTTCATCTGATGTCCTCCAAACTGCTGCATCATCTACCTTCACCACATCCACCCAAACTCTAGCTGCATCAGCTCCCAATGTAACAAAGTGGACCTTCTGCTCTGGGTCCACTGAATGCACACGTCCTTCAGCAACAACCCGCTTCTTTCCACTAATATCCATTAATTTGCACTTCTAATTTTCCTTGATAACTTGATTAGCTCCATGTTTACGCTGCGAAGTTCAGAATATAAACCATTAATGTGTTTTCAATAATAACCAGAAGCAACTTCATAACTTATCCAATAAAATTACCGGAGATTTTCGCAGAGGTGCCAGACTTTTCGCTGAAGACTTTGTAGTTTTTGCTGGAGACTTCTCTGCAACAAGAGATTTTGAAGAGGTTGCTGCAGATTTTCTTCCTGCTGGTGGAGATGTCTCAGTACGAGTTTTAGAACCTGGTGCTGTTGATTTGCCTCCTGAATTCTGGTCATGAGTTGATGCAGAATTTTGCAGAGGAGATTGCTGTCCTGTTGCATCTGTGGTGTTTTCATAGACAACTTTTTTGGCAGGCCATGCTACAAAATTATTTAAACAGTCCTCAAGGTATGTAAATTCCTTATTAGGCCTCCATATATATGTCTCTAGTTGAAGTACCACATCCACAAATACTTTAACACCCCTTGGTCCGATTGCCAGTCCATTAACCGTTGCTTTTGGTTCTTTTGTCTGCCAACGTCCTTCAGCAACAACTATATCATCTGAAGACAAATCCAGTAGCTTGCATTTGTTCAAAGCATTTGTTCTTGGGCCCTGTCAAACAGATTCATACTCATCACTGCATGACCAAGTCATTTTGCTAGATACTATGAAAGTGGATAATAAACTTTACCAGGGGTATAATGTCTTCTGGTTGGAGCCCCTCGTCTAGGTTAAGACAATTGGGTGCAGGCCATGCAATCATCTGTCCAACGGCTTCTCCAATTGTCATCATGTTAGTGGCAGGTCTCCAAAGGAATGCATCTGGTACAGTAGCAATGTCAACCAAGATTTTAAGATCTTTATCGCCTAATTTACCGTCATTCACCATCTCATCTGGATCAGAAGAAATGATACGCCCCTCAGCAACGTTTCCCTCTTCACCACCCCAATCAGTCAAGACACACTTGGGTTGTGCTCTTTTGTTCACACTCTATAAAATGTTTAATAGAACAAAAAAATGTCAGACTGTAAATAAAAAAACCAAAACCAAATGGATCTGAGATGAATGATTTACCCTTGCAGCTGAGTTTTCACCAACTTCAGGTTCCAGTCTCTGTAAAAGCGAAATAAAAATCAAATCGTTATCTAATAATTCAGCAGCTCCATATATATATATATATATATAGAGAGAGAGAGACTTTTCTAACCAGGTTCTTTATTCTGGCTATTTCATTTTGTAACTCATTGACTTTTCTCTGGAGTTTTTCTTGATTCTCTTGCATTTCAGCCATACATTTATTTTTTATTTCGAAACAAGCTAATTTAGTCTTAGTCATGTTTCTACCCATTGCCCTCATCCTACCAGGATTATCAGGTCCTAACAGTTGGGTAAGTGTATCTCCTCCTTCATTAGTTGCAGTTGATGGAGTACCACTAATAACAATCTCAGCTGCCTTTTTCTGCAAAACAAAAGAGCCAGGTTCATGAGCTAAAATGTAACTGAAAAACCAACTTGTTGAATAATAAAATTTATGCTCACTCACAATCTTTTCAGCGGCATTCGTATTCACTGGTGTACCATCTCTCTTGGTACGCGACCTGACCCAGACTGATAGCCGTGTCACATCAGATGGATCTTCACTACCCATTTTCTAAACCAAAACATATATCAACAACAAGAATTAGTATTTTAAAGTTAGAAAATCAGAATAACCATACCAATTGCAGTAGGCTTACCATGTCTTCTGCAAGTCTAACCATTCCTTTGCGACTACAAGTGTGTGGTATCTGTTTGCTCCTTCTTTCCTTGTAGCTTTCACTCAGAGCCTAACAGATTACTGTTACTATATGTAATATACTATTTGATAAATAAACTACTTGTTTCACTACAATGAATACCTTAAATTCTGGGCTAGTTTTGACCTTGACAAATTTTCGCCAATCAAATGGAGAAATATTTTTAGGTCGCAGATTCATCCTCTGTTGGTTATTCTCAGCTTCATTAATCGCTGTAACTATTTTTGATTTTGATGTCCTCCACAAACATGACATCTGCTTAAGCACTGCTTTCCTTTGGTACTCCTCATTTAAATCAAACCTTGCCTGCACTCAATTAAAGTAAAAAACAGTAAAGTTCAACTAGAAACTCGTTAAGTAAATTTAGTAGATGTCAATGAAAATAAAATGTCACCTGGACAGATTTCCAAAGCACAGTTTTCAAATCTTTACCGACATTTTTCCAACTATCAAATGTGAAAGGAACGTGTTCCCGTACCAAGGCACCAACATATGATGACAGCTTAACTGACCCATCACCATAAGCTTCTCCCATGCCATTGTAATGTACTTGTATTTTGGCGTTTGGATCCTTGGCTATGTCTTTCATCTTTGTTGGTCCTCGTTTTCTCTTACGAGTAGGTTCAACCACAGGTTCTTCTGAAAATTGTAACTCACCTTCTACCTCTTCTTCATTCGATCCTGGTACCACAGGTTCTTCCATCTGCTCTGGAGCTGGTACTTGTTGCTGAGCTTCTTCCATCTGCTCTGGAGGTGGTACATGTTGCTGAGCTTCTTCCAACTGCTCTGGATCTGCTACAGGTTGTTGGTCTTCTACAGGATCTGCTTCCACAGTACGCACATATTCTACCTCTTCATTGACTTGCTTCTCTTTCTTTTGCTTTTTATTTCCTTTAGTTTTCTTTACACGTCTCATTTTAATTCACCTGAAACAAATGACATAAGATAGAGTTAGAATCAACAAATAGAGTTAGAATCACCTGAAACAAATGACATATATTCCACACATATATTCCTTCACCTGAAACAAATGACATATAGAATCAACTAATAGAGTTAGAATCAACAAATAGAGTTAGAATCATCAAACAGATCAAAGACAACAATTGTATGAAAATGATAAAGAAGATATATTTCACACATATATTCCTTCACAATCAGTTCGGGCATTTTCAGCTTCATCCATGGTAATCTCCATGTCAACATCTGATGGTAATGGCCCAAAGTCTGTAATTCCTTCTTGAATATCTTCCTTACTGTAACTTCTTGAAGCACCTTTCATAACAACATACCAACTTGATGACTCATCTTCCCTAGAGTAAAACACTTGCTTTGCTTGAGAGGCTAATATATATGGATCTCTTGAAAAAGAGACTTGACTATGATTCAAATTAACAAGTGTGAATCCATCTTCCACCTTCACTCCATTGCCCAATACTGCCCATTGACACCGGAATAGAGGGACGTAAAAAACATTATAATCCAACAATATAATGTCAGTTACTTTGCCGTAGTATGTTACCAAGTCAACCACCTGTGAAGTGTCTTTAGCACTAGATCTACAGATTGCCGTAGCCTCATAAACAACCCCACTATTCTGACTTTTCCTATCAACTGATCCTGTGTGAAATCGTTGCCCATTTACTATGAAACCAGTGTAAGACCGTGCAGAAATTCGTGGACCATATGCCAACCACTTAAGTGTTTCACTATGTTGGTTTGAATCAAGAGGTATCTAGCAAAATAAAAAAAAACATTTAAATAAGTCAGAAACCTAATGACCAAAACTTACCATAACAAAAAAAAAATTAAAATAACTAGCCTTTTCTTTTAGCCAAGTTGCAAAATTCTGAGTATGTATACTCCATAACATCGAGGCATCACGTCTACATCTTCCATTTGAGTCTTGTAGATATTGCAGGTGCATACTTGTACCAGATTTAAAATGAAAAGGTATCAGCATGTTTTTCATAAATGGAAATTAAATGGCTAATGAACAAGAAAACTGTGGAACTTACTCAACATAAGGATCCACGACAGACATATTTTGGATGACAGCAAGATGTGCTATTTTCTTCTCTATTTCAGTAAGAGTAATTGAAGTTCCTGCAGATATTGGACGCCCCTCAAGTATGGAGCTGTTCTCGTACTCCATATTTCTATCTAGTTTATCTAGAACTTTTGTTGACTTCTTCAGAAATTCAGAACAAAACTGGATGCATTCTTCAGCAAGATAAGACTCAGCTATACACCCCTCTGGTCTTGCAGGGTTTCTCACAAAGTCTTTCAGAACTTTCATATACCTGTAAAGTGTAAAGACTGGTAGATTAGCAACAGAAACAGAACAATAACAATTCAGTCTAATACAACAAATACAAGTTATACCTTTCAAATGGGTACATCCATCTAAAATGGACTGGTCCACCTAGCCGGGCTTCCCTTCCTAGATGTACCGTCAAGTGCACCATGATATCAAAGAAACTTGGAGGAAAAAATCTTTCAAACATGCAGAGAGTTTCAACAATCTCTGCTTCCATTAACAAAATCTGCTCCCTATCAATAACTCGCTGACACAAATGGTTGAAGAATGCGCATAAGCGCACAATTGCTACCCTAGGACCTTTAGGTAGCAAACCTCTAAGTGCAATCGGAAGAAGTTGTTGCATTAAGACGTGATAATCATGTGATTTCAGACCTGTGATCTTACAGTCATCTAGTGATACGCCTCTCGATATGTTTGAACAATATCCATCTGGTCCTTTGAAGTCAAAAAGTCGCCTACAAAAGGTTTTTTTCTCTGTCTTGGACAAAGACCAAGGTGCTGCTGGAAGGTATATTCTTTTACCATGTGTGTTAGGGTGCAGATCCTTCCTAATACCAAGCTCCTCTAGATCTTTACGAGCATTCAGACCATCTTTTGATTTCCCACAATGCAACAGTGTAGATATGATACTTGCAGCCACATTTCTTTCCACATGCATTACATCTAAGTTATGCCTAACCGGGAGTTCCTAACAGATTCATATAGAAAACACAAAACCAAACTTAAACAAAGCTTAAATGATAAAATCTAAATTAATAAAAGAACCAAATGACAGAAGAAGATACCTCCCAGTAAGGTAGCTTTAAAAAGATTGACCTTTTCTTCCATCTTAGTAACTCCTCTTCATCTACTTTTTTTTGTTCCTCTTCTTCATCCTCTGATTCACTGGATAAATCCTCACTGTCAGAACCTAAACCAGTACAATCAGTACGTTTTCTCTTACGTGCAGATTGTTTGAAATTACCAAAGTCATTTCTGAAATTTTTCAGATTTTCTGAAATTTCCTGACCAGATAATATTCTTCCCTTTCTCCTATGTTCAGCTTTTCCATCAAACCACGACTTTTTCCCCCTAAAAATATGTGTTGGGGGCAGACCCTTTCTGTGGCACATATAGACATGTTTTCTACTGAACTTTAACCAAATACTATCTGTATTTTTCCCACATAAAGGACAGCCCATGTTACCCTTTACTTTGCAGCCTGCAAGATTCCCATATGCAGGAAAGTCACTAATCGTCCAAAGCAGCATTGCCTTAAGAGTAAACGTAGATTTACTGAAAGCGTCATATGTTAACTCTCCATTGTTCCACAGATGGGTTAGATCCTCTATGAGGGGTTCTAAGTATATATCAATACTATTACCAGGCTGCTGTGGACCAGGAATTAACAATGTAAGCATTATGTTCTCCTTCTTCATGCATAAGTCAGGTGGCAAATTATAATTTACTAGCAAAACAGGCCAGCAACTATACCTGGTGTTTTTCATGTTAAAAGGATTAAATCCATCTGTGGAAAGTCCTAGCCTCATGTTCCTTTCTTCAGCTGCAAAGGAAGGGTATTTGTCATTCATCTGATCCCATGTGACTGAGTCCACTGGGTGACGAAGTTTCCCATCGCTGCTCTTGTTACTAACATGCCACCTTAAATTCTTAGCCATTTCCTCAGACCTAAACATTCTCTTCAGCCGTGGGATTATCGGAAAGTAGCGTAATACTTTCTGTGCAACACCTTTCTTTACTTCACCAGTATGTAAGTTAGTCTTCCATCTTGAAGCATTGCATTTCGGACACTTCTCCAGTTTCTTGTACTTCTTTCTGAATAGACAGCAGTCATTGACACAGGCATGAATCTTCTGGTAACCCATATCAAAGGATTTCAGGAATTTCTTCACGTCATACAGTGATGTGTGTAGCACATTATCCTCTGGTAACATCTCCGGCAATGTGTCTAGCAGATCATTGAAGCTCTTGTCAGACCAACCATTCTGTGTCTTCAGTCTGAATAGTGATACAATAGCCGACAACTTGCTATGGTTTACACAACTAGGATATAGTGGTGTTTCAGCATCTGCAAGCTTTGCAAGGAACTCATCTTCTTTTTTGTCCTCACCCTCTGCAATATCACCCAAGTCAGCCTTACTACCAAACTCTTCATCCAAAAAATCAGCAGCTTGATATAACCCATATATCTCAGAATTCCACTGACTTAAGCTGTTTTTTCCTTCAACAATTGAGTTCAATTCTCCATGGTGATACCAATCAGACCGCATCTTATAAGCCTCATCCATTCCCCGTCTTACAAGATGATCAACAACTACACTGCCTGAGTGACGATCTATATTACGACAGTCAATGCAAGGACATATAATCATATCAACGTCTCCCAAAGCCGCAGCCACAACCCTTACAAAATTTGACGCCCCTCTCTCATAAGCAGGATCAGCTCTTCATTGCAGAAAATGATATATAGAAAAAAAAAACCAGTAAGGTCTCCAAACCCCTACTGAAACCTAACCTATATTATTGAATCCCTTACCTGCCAAGATGCACCCATGCCTTGTCCACCATTATATGTTCTAACTTTAATTAAAACCTTTAAAACATTAATTCAAACAAGAAACACCCAATAAAAGTTATGCAAAGACTGTTCCAAATATGACAACAACTCAAGGTCAAACAAATCAAGCATACACTAATCGTCTCAAGTTCAGAATACTAACATAGTACACTATGTCAAACATGTACACTTAAAAAATTATAATATGCTAAACACTTATCTGAATAAAACAAGACAAAACAACTACAATTCTAAGTATGCAACACTTATCTGAGATTTCATTCAATCATAACAAACTTGAATTCCAAGTATGCAAAAGAAATCCTATAACCTATTCAAACGAAATCCAAGTATTAAGAAAAATTTGAATTCCAAGTATCATACCCATCAAGTAACACACTGATGATGTGCTTGTCTGTTAACAATATATAATCTGATAATTTCAAAATTATCAGAACTAACTCTATTGTATAATGAGTAACTAATCTCATCTAAATTACTTACTATTGCTCTTGCTGCAGCTGAGTTTTCACCAACTTCAGGTTCTTGCCTTAGTCCCTTAAAAGCAAAGTCAAAGAAAATGAAATGAAACAGCTGAGTAATGTTAATCATAAACTTTTTCTTAACTTGAAAACATGCAAAGTCACCAACCTGTTTAACTCTTGCAAGTTCATCTAGCAATTCATGTACTTTGTTAATCAATTGATGTTTTTTCACTGTAATCTACTAAGAAACCCATCATGCATTACCAAAAACACAAAAGAATGAAAACCACATCAATGCAATAACTCAACCAAACATAACACTACAATACTGGATAGACCAATTACATATCAAACAATAACTAAATCTCAGACAAATTAGAGATCAAACAATACTTCCATCACAGACCAATCATAAATAAGACACAAAACCACAAAACGATTCATAACTAAACAAGAGTAATGTACTAACAAAACTAATCACAATACTACAATTATGGACAGATGGAACTGACATGTCGTCTGATTACAAGAAAAGATGAACTTTAATTCCGCAATAGTGCAATCCGCAACACTTGCAAAAACAATAACATGATCCTTGAAACTCAAAAACAAAAGAACCATATAGAAGTAGAGCTTTGTAGACAATGAAAACAAGAGTAATGTTTTGAATTAGATGTTGTATTAGGCTTAACAGAACATATGCAACTAAAATCCTATAAATTCAAACTTTTTGAATCAAAATTGTTCATTCTCTATGTGTCTACATCTTAATCAAAACTAAAAAACCCTAGTAAGAAATTTTTGGTGCCAGACCCGCAAAAACAGAGGCATAAAAAGATAAAACCACACATCGATTCAAATAAGAGATAAAGAAATAAGAGTAAGAAACAAATACCTTCAATTTCAGCTCAATCTCGACTTCGTCTCCAAAATTGGATATTAGTAGCATGAGATAATCGAACACATAATCAGAATCCAGAGCTTTATTCTAGTAAAAAGGAGAAATTGTAGACTACGGACATGAGATTGTTGAATACCAAATCAAAGACAATTCCACATGTGATTAATTAGCGCTTCAACCTAATAAAAGAAGAGTGAAATCGAAGGGGATAAGTAAAAGAAGACTGAAATCGAAGGGGATAAGTAAAAGAAGACTGAAATCGAAGGGGATAAATTTAGGGTTCATAAATTTAGAAACCAGAAATTTGTACCTTCACTGTTCTTCTTCTGAACTGAGAGTAAATGAGGCAGAGACCGAAAGATGATCAAGGGCCGGCGAGGATCTTCATGGTGGTGTCAAATGGCGGATGGAGATTACTCGATTTGGGGGAGGCAGAGGGTGAAGGAAAAGGGTTTTTGAGAGGCAGGCGATATGTTTTATGTTTTCTCAGGGTTTCGAGAGACAAGACAGAGGCGCTTAAGTGAAATTTTTCCTAAGTATTGGCGGAACAAGTAATTTTAGCTTCCCGCTTAGTAATTTTCTATTTTGGCGTTTTTCCAGTGCTATAATATAGGTATCAAAATCTAAAATTTATCCTTTATAGCAGTTACGAAAAATGACCTATCGTCTTGTGCTATCAATGTCGATATTTCTTGTAGTGAAATATGATGAGGACAAAAATTGAGGAAAGAAACTAAAAACGATTTCGTCTTGCATGCATTGATTTTTCTTATACGTTTTTTTTTTTGTCAAACTGAAGAAAATAAAGTAAATATGTATAATCATTTAATAACTTTTGTTAACTTTTAAATAAGTTAAATCACATGGATTTTCTCCTTCTAATTTTTGTTGCCAGTTTCTTGTTTTGGGTGAAGTAAGAGGTGCTTCTATAGTTTACATATACATCGTTTATCTTTACCTCCAAAACATTAATGCAATCACAATTTACAATATCGTTTAATAGTCTTTTTTTTTCCGCGTACAATGCGAATTATTACCTAGTTGAGTTCTTTCTAGACAAGAAAATAATATATCACACGTCACACACATTCGTTGAATACAAATTTAAACAAATCTTTGTAATCGTTGGATTGGATCATAGACCAAACAGCGCTAACACCGAAGTTGCCATGGCTGTAACGAAGATTCTCCCAAATATTTCGTTTCCTGCAATACAAAGAAAATCAAAACATAGTAATGTTTTAGTTCCTCGTTCTATTATCTTCCAGCGGATAGTTGGATTTTATTATGAGAAAATCAAAATAAACAATATCCATTTGTGAAAAATAATTTCTTCATATTCTTCTTTTTGTTATGTGCCAAATTTTATAATTTATGATCAAAATGATATTTTTCTTATAATTTAATATCTAAATATAGCTAAAGCTATAATAAAAACAGGTAAACCAAATGATATGTATGTTATTTGTGGGTCTTTGATATGTGGTAATTCTGATTAAAATATTGTTGAAATGACAATGGCACCAAGTGTTTATTTTATAATATTTTCAATTACGAAAGGTTAAAATGATTACATATATGATATATTTGCTTCAAATATACAATACTGTATTACAGGTTCATTTTCCATTTCTTTTACATATTAGAACATTATTTTAATCTTTTCATATTTCCTTTTGTGCAAATTATAGATGGTAATATATTATCATAAGACCGAGTTTCTTCTCCTCTTTGACAAATAAATTTTGAGTAATACAGTAAAAGTTGCGGTTTAATTTCATCTAAAAATCAACACATTAATTTAACCAGTAAACTTCAACACGAACGTTCAAAAAAATGGGACGAGGTCATAGTATGCTCACCTTTGATAACGTTAATAGAAGATGAGCTCGGTGACTGAGCAGTTGGCAAACCTGTTGTGTCATACTTCAAAAAACATTTAGGAAGATAGAAATGAGCCCAACGAGCGTTGGTGCAACAGCCTGAGACACTTTGGAATGCAAGTCTCAAGCAGGCGCCACAATTTGCTGGATCAAGATCAGGACTACACTGAACCATTGTGTCTAACGTATACGAGCCCTCAAATCCATTCACACGGTTTCTATCCCTCACGTAATACGGCGTCGAAGAAGACAAAGAAGACTTTGATGCTGTGAGAATAATTAGCTGCTCTACCTTATTGGATAATGTTTGTTGGAATGAACTAAAAAGAGAACTAGGAAAAGAAGAGGGAGAGTATTTAACGACCGAAGGCACGTCTTCTACGAGGGTGAAGAAGGAAACATTAGAGTATCGAACCATACACTCCTCGTAGTATATTATAGCAGTTTTTATATAAGTGCAGTTATTTTTAGTGATTTCTAGGGTTGCCGTCTTGACACAGTCTGAACAAGATGTTTTGGTTTGGTCTCCTCGGCAGAGGAACATGCCATAAACTGTGTCAGGGCTAAGACCGATTGTGGCATTGGAATAGGTTCCGAGGGAAGAATGGTCACGGAGAGAAGAAAGTAGGGTTTCACGGTTTGATTTGTATGAGCTGGTTTGTGTGAAGTTGCCGGATAATTTGTCGTCGCAGAAAGTGTGCATGTGCTGAGGTTGGGACATGGTTTGGTGAGAAAATAGAGAGAGTAAGAAGAAGAAGCAAAACAAAGGCGCAGTGAACCTGATGAAAATTGCCATTTTAATTTGGTTCTTTCTTGTTTATGAAGGTAGGATAAAACGGAGCAGAAACCTAGCCATTTATATAGGGAAATATCGATCTTCTTTTATTTTAATTCGTTCAAATATGTAACGTCGTCCTATACCAATTCAGAGGGAGAACATATATATATATATATATATTTTAATGTTTCATAACAACAAACATCATCTTTAATACTAGTATTTGAAACTATGAAAAAATCATAAAGTTAACACAATAATTAGCTTTGTTAGCGTATGAAACAAAACATGGACTTGTTCTATACAATTTTAGTTAGAAGACAAAGATTTGATGCAAAGAAGTCGTGCCTGTTCACAAACAGCACAAATTATCATTTAATTTGGAAGAATTGCCGTGGTATTTACAAAAAAAAGTATGACCATAATCATATTATAAGAATTTAAAATAAATAATTATAAATTCATTTAGTTGAAGATCGATCATTTTATTTTCAGAGTTCGTTTTAAATTTATTTAGAGGTATTATTTCTGTTAAAATTTAGAGGTATTTGCATAATTACATCTGTTGAAGTCTTGAAGATATAAAGAGCTCGCTATGAGTTTCGTAGTTAGAGATCTCTAAAAGTTTTTTTTGAAAGAATAGAGATCTCTAAAAGATCATAGTTTAATTCTACAATTTTTATATTTTAATCTTAGTGAAAAAAAAATCGGGCATGGTATTTTCATGTAAATCTATCAATCAAAGTAGCATATTTATTTTATTTTCTTTGGTACTATAAACTGTAATTTTAAAAACATCTCAGAAATTAGGGACTCAAACCTACCATTTAGTCATAATTTTTCTCATTGTCACAAAAAAAAAAAGTCATTGATTTTTCTCCTGAACCCTAATTTCAAAACACTTCCGAATATTCTCTTTTTCACTCTAGAAAGTAAGGTCGAAAGGATTAATCCATTATCCATATTATTGCCTCAAGTTCCAATTTTCGTTGACTTAATTTGATCATTAACCAAAGTAAAGATTATGTTAGATTAGTTTTACCATGTTCACATTTTTACATATGCTGATATTTTATCTGATGATTTGTTATATATGATTTGTTGATGAGCGTTTTTTAGAAGAAACTAATGAGGAATATTTGACTATCTCTACAGAAATAAAAGGTATACCAGTTATTGTTGCAGATATTATTTGTATATTTTGTGTGTGTACAAGTTCGATAAATTATTGTGGATTTAGACATTTGTAAATTGTTGATTAGTTAAGATTTTTGTTTTTTTTGTTTGAAGATTTTTTTGTTTCTATGTAGGGTTCAATTGGAGTGTTGAAGAAAATTTTAACGAGTAATTTAGTGAAGTTGTGAATGATTAAAAATGTTATGATAAATATATTCAAAACAGGTTCTGAACAAATAAGTGATTAGAATCAACATTAACCGCCGAAATTTGGATTGGTTCAGATGACCTTAGTCAAATTTGTGTACGATAGTTGATCCTAGTCCTAGTCTGTCATTTCTATTTTATACGATTTTTGCCAGTTTTAATAATTTTGAACTTCGTGAAGTAGTTTGAATAGTAGTACATGAAATAGTATTATTTTGGACTCTTTCCTTTTACTTCTTTGCTCGTTTCTTTTGTTAGTAAGCAAATGGAATTAAATTTTTATAAACTGAAAATTCTTCCAAAAAGAGTAATTCAAAGTAGGAATAATAAAATAATTTGAAATTTTCAAAAAAGGAGATGATAACCATGTAAATGATAATGTATTAGATAACTTGTATTCCAATACTCAAAATATTTAATTTGTATAAGAAACTAGAAGTGTTGACAACTAACAACCTTGAAATACTACAATTGGGATCACTTGGAAACATAATAATACTAACAATAAGTAATAATCAACCTATATAAATGAGAAAATTTAAAATAAAATTTTTATTTACACACAATAAGCGATTTGAACCGGAATGAGAGCACAACAACAATATTCACACAAATCACTAGATTATATATTGTGATCAATAGTAACAATTATTTTACACAGCTAAAATCTCCATTACAAATATTTATCTATTATTTTCAGCTTGTAAACTGATAAGGCTAAGAACAATTTATACTTTTTCGTTTTTTTATTCTTAATTTGACTTTCAATTTCATAATAGATATAAGATATATTATATATGATCATAAGTCAGGACAATATTTTCAAGAATAATAACAATTTCTTTTAAAAGCTAACAAAGACGGAACCACTAAGATTTGATGCATCATGTTTCGAAAATGCTAGTATAGAGGTTGACTTATGACTCTTGATATAGTTGCTCCATATTTAATTCATACAGCACTGATTTTTTAAAGAATGTTGACATTAGGTGTAAACATTTTTTTTATCAACAAGGTGACCAAAAAAGAAAAAAACTTTAAAGGAAAAATGTCGATATGTATCAGACTCCAATCTTTTTTTTATTGATCAATTATTCATCCATACATACATCAGATTCAACATAATTTTTTTTTTGGCAACCATAGTAACATCTTTATGATTTTGGATCTTATGAACGCAACACATCACACAGATTGAAGGAATACAAATATTTACGAATCATCAAGATATATATTTAGGAATACATTTTGATCACAGATCCATAAGTGCAAACACCAAAGCTGTCATTGTAAAAACAATTCTCCCAAATATTTCATTACCTGTCACAGAAAATAATAAAAATGATTAGAGCCGGCCGTATCAATATTATGTTTTGTTAGATATATCATAGTAAAATATGCTGACCTTTTAGAACGTTAAGAGACAACGACCCGCTAGGATTTGGAACGTGCTGTGGCGGTGGTGGCGTCTGTAATAAAGGAGGCGGCGGTGACTGAGGCGGTGGAGAAGAAAGAGGTGGTGGAGACGACGGAGGTAGAAGAGGAGGAGGAGGCGGAGATGATGGAGATGACGGTGGTGATGATAAAGCAGAGGTTGCAAACCTTAATAGACATTTAGGAGTAAAGATCTTAGAGTAACTTGGCAAACCGCAACAAGTTGAAACTCTGAAGAACGCAAATCTAAGACAAACAGTACAGTTGAATATATCAAGATCAGGGCTACACTGAACCATTGACTCTAAATCATAAGAACCCTCTGGTTGAGTCACTCGTTCTTGATCCTTAACGAAATATGGAATCAAAGATGACGAAGATACGTTGAAAATCAGTTGGCTGAATTTTTCAGTAAGTGTTTGATTGAACCGAGTCGGGTTTGGAGCAGGACGAAGAGAGTACACAATGATGCCTGGTCTAATTTCCAGTTCAGAGGAGAAGGAAACATTTGAGTATCGAACCATACACTCATCGTAGTATATTACCGCTCCTTTGTTGAGAGTACAGTTTTTTGCGATCTCGATTGTTGCGGTTTGGACACAGTCTGCGCAAGATGTTGTGGTGATGTCTCCTCTACAGAGAAACATTCCATGGACTGTGTCAGGGCTAAGACCGATTGTGGCGTTTGAATAGTGTCCTAGAGAGGAAGACTCGACGAGAGAGGAGAGTACGGCGTCGCGGTTTGTTTCGTATGAACTGGATTGTGTGAAGTTGTTGGTAGGATTGCAGAAAGTAAATATGTGTTCAGGTTGAGACAAGGTTTGGTGAGATAACCAAGAGAGGAAGAAGTAGAAATAAAACAGAGGAGCAGTGTGTGTACCTATGATTCTTGCCATTTTGTTATGTGTTGTTTTACAAAACAGAGGAGATAGCGACTTTATAGTAGAAAGACAAGAGCTTTTTGGTTGATTTATTCAAAATAATGATGTGTGAAGTACCAATTCAGAGGAAGAATATGTAAAATAAGTATTGTTTTCATCCATGATAGCTATATCTTTCTTTACTAAGATAAAATCATAAAGTTGACACAACTGTCTTTTTGTGTGTTTTTAATCAAAACAGAGACTTAGACCTACAACTTGGGAGAAAAAGAGTTTGATGGAGAGAGAGTAAAGAAATTACTGCAGACTCATGGCGGCGAAGGGGAGAAAAATGTAACCTTGAACAGGATAGGCTTGAAGTGCTGGAGTTGTGCCTTGAACAGCAAGTTTTGTACCAAACATCATAGGACCAAAACCAGTGGTTGGAAAGAACAACTCGGGAGGAGTTGTAGCAGCTGATGGAGGAGTTGTGGCACCATTAAAGGTGAAGTGACCAGAAGCAGAGGAGCTACTCGTTGCTCCACATGCAGTGAATCCGGGTGCTGGGGAAGAAACAGCAGCAGTTTCATGGCATATGGCTTGAAGTAAGCAAAGAGATAACGTTCAAATTCAGCAGCAAATGCCAAGACTTCGACATTTTTGAATGTGGTTATTGAGATACGTTAGTGATATGAATATCTAACGTATCTATATTCTCTGATTCGAGTATATTTGCCTAACAATATCATTAACGTATCTCAATAGTGGTGTCCAGGTCTTGACGGACGAAACCTATGGAAGCCACAATGGAGATGAAAATGGCGGCAATGACCACCGAGATACATATGAATCCGGCGAAGCTTCAGACGAAGAAGAAGACGACGATGATAGTATCGCTGACGGGAGAAGCGTCCGACAAAGATACAAATCTGAAAGGACTACAATGAAGATGCAAGATGAGATATTTTTTGATATACTTAAAAAGTAGTACAAGAAATAAGTCAGAAGAACGAAGATCGATGTGAAGACTTGAAGAATCGTCTAAAATAGTATAAACATCTAAAAAACTTGATCCTTTTGTGAAGAAAAAAGAAATATAGTAGATAATTTTCTTATCCTAAAAGGAAAAATAAAATTATTAATTCCTATTAAGTTTAGAAATTGTAAATTGGCTTGTTACATAGCCACTACCTATTTAGTATAAATAGGATGTTAAGGCTTCAGAAGAGAAAATATTCTTACCATTAAGTTTAAGTTTTGTAGGTTAGGGAAAGAAAGCTTAAGAGGGCTAAGTGATTTTGTGTTTTGAGAGGTTCTAAATCAAAATTGTTGATTTGAGAACATCTGAGAGAGATAATAGAAAATAGTGTGAAGAAAAACCTTGTAAAAAATATTTTCTATTAATCAAATTCGTTGGAGAAAAACCCTTGTATTACTTCGTGATACAGTTTTCATATCAAATAACTCTTACACTTTCGTACAATGGTTTTGATTAATAAAATTCAACACTTTACCCCACCATTTTTATTTCATTATTTTTATTTTCTTTTATGTATTTATTTTTGTGATTATATATTAATTAGAATTATCGATTGAAGTTAAATTAAATAATTAAGAGTTAAATAAATTTTCAATTTTTTTTTCTTATTACATACTCTTAATTAAAAAAATTATTGAAAGATAAAAACGATAAATAAAGATAATCATCATTAAAACAAATAAAATTACAAAAAAACTTAAAATATAACATAATACAATAATAAGCACACAACATAATTAATAAAACACACATAACTTAATTAGTATAATAGACTTAATCACAACAATAAAGCTCTTAAATCACACACAACCACTTAAAAATATTTTTAATCAACATTCCAATTTTGCCCATATGTGTTTGACCAGATCTGCATGGAGTTCGTGATGCATATTTGAATCACAAAACTCAGATCTAGCACGCACATAATTTGCAAAAGCAGGTAACAAGTTTCCATTTGATATCCAAAATGACAGATTTTTTTTGGTATCCATATCAAATGAAATAAGTCTCTATTTATGAAGTATGAAAAATGATGAATTTTGGTATAATTTTTTTTAAAAATAAATTAATTTGTTATGAAATAATTGAATTCAAATAATTGAGGTGAAAAAAAAATAAGAATATCAACAACTAATCTTATCTACACACATGTCTCAATCTCTATCTTACTTTCCTACCAATTTTTTTCGTCCATTAACTTTGCGCCATATGGCCAAGTACGCCATATGGCCAAGTAGACCCATTTCCCATTAGACCGTTGAAAAAATTCAACTCTTTTTAATCCACCTCATTTTCAACTCTCAATTCAACACTTTATTGTAGTATTCAACAGTAAAATATTTTTATTCAACATGTCATTGTAGACAGTCTAACGG
This sequence comes from Crucihimalaya himalaica, assembly GCA_004349715.1. Classification (NCBI taxonomy): domain Eukaryota; kingdom Viridiplantae; phylum Streptophyta; class Magnoliopsida; order Brassicales; family Brassicaceae; genus Crucihimalaya; species Crucihimalaya himalaica. The sequence goes on along the minus strand of SMJT01000038.1, from coordinate 1,387,373 downwards.
TGTTAGTGATTTTGTATGTATTAACACAAATTATTAAGTTTATGTCAGATATTCAAATTTTCAACTACTTAGAATATGTTTTAGCACACATATATACTTCATATATGAATTCAACATATTTATATACTACATGTATGAAAAAACTGACTTTCCTAAGTTCTTACGTAAATCTATTGATCAATTAATACATAAACCAGTATAAGACAATCTGCATTGCATAGAAACTCTCGTAATCTCTCAAATATAATATTTTATTAGAAATACTTATTTATTTAAATATTAAATTATTAAAAAAATTAAACAAATTATATAATGATACATGTTAAACGAGTCCTTCAACTCTCGTTCTCTCTCTTACCTTTTTACTATTTTTGAATTTATTGTTGATATATTGTCTTAAAACCTCCCAATGTGAATGCTCTAAGCGTGAAACTAAGAAAAAAACATAAAGTTAACCAAATATTTAGCTTTTGTTAGCGTAAACCCTAATTTAAAAACTTCTAAGAAATTAGGGATTCAAGCCAACCATTAAATCATTGATTTTTCTCCAAAACCCTAATTTCAAAAACACTTTTACGCTCTAGCAAATCATGTCAAAAAGTTTTTTTTTTTGGGATGAGGCTAATCCGCAATATTTGCCTAAAGTTCTACGAAAACGATGTGAATCATACAATATTGTTTTATGAAGATAAGTTTTAAATTGTTGATTATTCAATATTTTGTTCGTTTGTTTATTGTATGGTTCAATTTTGGAGAGTTATGAATGATTGAAGTTTTATGGTGAATGATTCTGGAGAAATTCAAAGATGATTATAATTAACATTAACCGCCGAAATTTGGATTGCTTCAGGTGACCCTAGTCAGATTTGTCTACGATTAGTTGAATCTTAGTCCTAGTCAACCTTTCTTAATTTAATATATATGTCATTTCATATGATTTTTTACTTACATTGAGTAATTTAATAATTCGTGAAGTAGGTTGAATAGTAAAACATCTAATACTAGTATTATTTTGGACTCTATCCCTTTACTACCTTGTTTGATTTTGTTAGTACGCCAATGAAGTTGAACAGCTGAACTTTTGTAAAAACTGAAATTCTTTCAAAGATTAATCCAAACTTGGAAGAATAAAATAATTTTGAATTTTTAAAAGAGAGATTGATAACCATATGAAAGATATAGTATTAGATGACTTGTATTTCAAATTAGGTTAAGAAACAAAAAGTGTTGACAAAAATCAACCTTAAAATACTTCAATTGGGATCACTAGGATAGGTTATAATACTAACGATAAGTAAATACTATACAAAAATAAAGTATACCCAAAATTTACAATAAGAATGAATACATTTCTAACAAAAAATGATTCAATAACATATAATGGATTTAAATTTGGATGATGATGTATCGACAACTTTAGCATCACCATTATGTTCGGTCAATATATAGTAACAATTATTTTACACAACTATTCCAAACCTCTTCAACGAATATATCCGTATTACCTTCCGCTTGGAAATTGAGAACTCTAAGAAGAATTTTATAGATATCGTATTTATTTTTAATTTCAGTTTCAGTTTCATGATAGATAATTACTTATTATTATCACGTGAATAATAACCAGTTCTTTAAAAACTTTAACAGCTTACAAAGGCGGAACCACTAGATTTGATATATCATGTTTCGAAAATGATAGTATAAAGTTTGGAATTATGATTTCATGTTATTTCGGATGCAACGATTTGATCACATTCCTCGGTACCTCTTGCGGTATGTATTCAAAGTTTATGTTCATTAGTCATTATATACATATGGCATAAGCAGGCTTCTCAAATGGGCTGTCCATGTTTATTTTGGACCGGTCTAAAATTGACTATTTCGATGACAAATAAATAGTAATCATGGCCACTAAGAACCATATCCATTAACGATCATGCCCATTAACAACCATGTCCATGTGTTGTCTAATGGTCAAAATAGAATATATAGTTATAAAAGTAAAAAAATAAAAATAAAGTTATAATCTTTGATTTTTAATAAAAAAAAACTTAAAAATTTTCTCCAGATCGATTTTGACCTAATTTTTAAGTGTTGGGCCGAACATTACCATATTGTTTAACTTGTTTCGTTCATATCCTTTCAAATCTGTTTTGTGTATGAGCATGTACATGACCGGTCTATAATATGACATACCATAGACAATCCACCCATTTTGAAAGCTTTAGGCATGAGCGAAATAAAAGAAAAATACACGATGAACCTCCAAACACGCTGAACATCTCTCATCAATGCTATCGATTGTGTTGTTAATCGACTCTCTACGCTCAAAGCTTCGGGCGTCTATAATCTTGAAGATGGTTTTCAATATTGGTTTGGGTCAAGATCCTAAAGACGTATTTTAGTTTCTCCAAATTCATCTAAATTACAATCAATTAAGAAAAGCACATGACATAATGCAACATCGTTTTTCTTTGGGGCTCAATATAATTTTATTATCATTAAAAAAAAAAGATATATTAGCTCTAAATTCAATCAATATACCACTAGTTTTCTTAAAAAATGTAAACATTAGGGGTTAATCAGTAAACAAGTTAACAAAAAAAAAAATTTTAGTACATAACAAAAAAATAAGGAAACGGGATATGTATCAAACTCCAATCTTCTTTTATTGATCAATCCATACATATATCAGAATTATATTAGCATCTTTAGTGGTTATTTATCTTAAAAACATAGCACATCACAGAGATTGAAAGATAACAAATTATTACGAATCATCAAATATTTATAATACATAAACCATCAAATATGATTACAGATCCACAAGTGCAAACACCAAAGCTGTCATTGTAACAATGACTCTCCCAAATATTTCGTTTCCTGCCACAGAAAAAATAAAAAAAATAATTAGAGCCAGCCTATCAATAATATGTTTAATTAGATACAGTGGCGGATCCAGAAAAAATATTTATCGGAATCAAAATATAAAGAAGTGTATATAATACAAGATAAAAATATAAATATAAATTTGTGAGAGAATTGGAAATTGAAACATAATTTTTAGTGGTAAAATAGGTAAATGTTGCCATTCATTCTCTTAAAATCAATTAAATATATACTAAAAACATTTAATTAATAATTTGGGGGGAGGGGGTTAACTAACACCCCTAAATTGTCTTCGTAGATCCGCCAATTATTAGATACTAGATTAGGCCCCGCGTATACGCGGAATTATAATTTAATATTTTAAAATTTATGAAAAAAATCTGAATACAAAATCTGAAAAATAGAATTAAATCACCCGTAAAAATAATTATATAATAAAATATTGAAAACGTCTATACCAAATCATTCACCAATATAAAATCTAACAAAGTTACAATTATTTTTTTTATTTTAATTATATATATGTTGATTTATTTCTATTTGAATAATATTTATTTATTTTTAATCATATTGAATTTGTTTTTTCAAATCGACATAAAAATATTTAATGTTGTCATTCTGAAATTATTTACTCAATATCTTTTAGAAGATAGACATTTTCTGAAAAGTATAAGAAAAATCAACCAAAATTAGAGGAAATATTAATTTTTTTTTATCATAAAAATATATAAATCAACTATTTTTACGACAATCTCATAATAATAAAATAAAATAATTTTTTCTTAAGAATAGAATAAAACAAACCGAAATTAGAAGAACAATTAGTAATCATAAACTATATAAATATATTTTTTACGACTAACTCATAATAATAAATTAAAATAGTTTAAAAAAAATTAAAAGGAATAGAAATTTTACCAATAAAATGAAGTTGAAGGTATAATGGTTTTGAAGAAAAGTGTTTTGTTTGTTGAGAAAACATAAAACTACTTATTTCTTTATATAGAGTTCAATATTTACAATTTTTTTTTAGAATTAGAAATTTTCTTAATTATGGAAGTTAATTATTTGTATAATTTACTTTATAGAATAAGATTAGTAATTTGTATAATTTCCTTATAGAATTTCTATTTTCTGAAAAATGGTAGTTAATTTTTTTTTTTTTTTTTTTTTTTTTTTTAATTTTTGACATTTTTTCAACTTTGACACGTGTCGAAATCTTGAATTTAAAAACATGACACGTGTCACCATCTTATGAGTTACTAATTTTTGAAAACCCTCTCATGACACGTGTCACCATCCTATGAGTTACTAACTTTTGAAAACCGTCTTTTATATAATAAGATATCATACTAATAAGATATTAAAAGATAAGATGATTTTTTTTTTTTTTTTGTCAACCAATTAAAAGATAAGATGATTATATGATTAAAATGATACAAAATATAAAGGATATGCTCACCTTTTAGAACGTTAAAAGAAAACGACCCGCTAGGACTTGGAACGTTATGCGGCCGCGTAAAAGGAAGCGGCGGAGGCACCGACTGCGGTGTCTGCGATGAAGAAGGAGGCTGTGACGACTGAGGCGGCGACGCTTGAGGCGACGGAGGTAGAGGAGAGGGAGATGACGGAGACAACGGTGGAGAAGGCAAAACAGAGGTTTCATACCTCAAAAGACATTTAGGAGTAAAGATATGAGCCACACTTGGTGAACCGCAACAAGTTGAAACTCTTAAGAACGCAACTCTGAGGCAAACTGTACAGTTTAAGGTATCAAGATCAGGACTACACTGAACCATTGACTCTAACTCATAAGAACCCTCTGGTTGAGTCACACGTTCTTGATCCTCCACGAAATATGGAATGGAAGAGGACGAAGAGACGTTGAGAATCAGTTGGTTGAATTTATCAGATAGTGTTTGATTGAACCGATTCGAGTTTGGAGCAGAACGAGGAGAGTAAAGAATGGCGCCTGGTGCGAATTCCAATTTAGAGAAGAAGGAAACATCTGAGTATCGAATCATACACTCATCGTAGTATATAACCGCTCTTTTGTTGAGACTACAGTTTGTAGCGATCTCGATTGTTGCGGTTTGAACACAGTCTGCACAAGATGTTGCGGTGATGTCTCCTCTACAGAGGAACATGCCATGGACTGTGTCGGGGCTCACACCGATTGTGGCGTTGGAATAGGTTCCCAGGGTGGAAGACTCGCGGAGCGAGGAGAGTAGCATGTCGCGGTTTGTTTCGTATGAACTGGTTTGTATGAAGTTATTGGTAGTATTGCAGAAAGTAAACATGTGTTCCGGTTGAGACATGGTTTGGTGAGAAATCAAAGGGAAGAAGAAGACGAAGAAATAAAACAGAGGAGCAGTGCATGTAACTATGATTCTTGCCATTTTGTTATGTGTTATTTTACAAAAGAGAGGAGATAGTGACTTTATAGTAGAAAGACGAGAGCTTTTTGGTTGATTTATTCAAAATAATGATGTTTGAAGTACCAATTCAGAGGAAGAATATGTAAAACTAAAAATTGTTTTCATCCATGATAGCTATATCTTTCTTAATCATAAACTAAGACAAAATCATAAAGTTGACACAAACTGTATTTTTGTGTTTCTTAATCAAACAGAGACTTAGACCAACAACTTGGGAGAAAAAGAGTTTTATACAGAGAGTAAAGAAATTACTGCAGGCTCATGGCGGCGAATGGGAGAAAAATGTAACCTTGAACAGGATAAGCTTGAAGTGCTGGAGTTGTGCCTTGAACAGCAAGATTTGTACCAAACATCATAGGACCAAAACCAGTGGTTGGAAAGAACAACCCGGGAGGAGTTGTAGCAGCTGATGGAGGATTTGTGGCACCATTAAAGGTGAAGTGACCAGAAGCAGAGGAGCTACTCGTTGCTCCACATGCAGTGCATCCGGGTGCTGGGGAAGAAACAGCAGCGGTTTCATGGGGTCTCTGAACACTCGAGTTTATGGGAGGAACTGTTGTGGAGGATGGTGTTGTTACACCACCAGGGAAGGAACCAAAAGAATCAGTTGTACTAAAAGCATAATCCTGTAGGCTTCTAGAAGCAAATATTGATGGCGACACGGTTGGTGGTGAAAAAGTAGTGTTTGGCCTTGAGCCTATGGGAGAGGCATGAGCAGCAGGAAACGACCCACCTGAACATGAGATTAGTCAATTACAGAGAAAGATCTAAAAGAGAAAATATGTGTACCAAAGATTTAACTGATGAGTTAGTTAGTTACCTCTGACTCCTTGCTTGTAATCTTCCCACCTTAATTCTTCATGGCTTTTATGTAGATAAGGGTTGGAAGCAGATATGGAAATATAAATGTCGCCTTTTTGTGTTTGTCCATCAGGTGTAGGCGCATAACCAGGATACCTACTACCTTGTTCCGTGTGGCGATTCAGTTCAAGAGATGCAAAAGAATGGGATACAGTATTGGGATTGCTGCTACTAATTGTAGTAGTAAAACCACCACCAAAGTTTGGTGTAGTGGTTGATCGGTTTTGTCCAAATAGGTTGGAGGAAGATCCAGGCAAGTTAAAAACACCAAATGTTGGTGTAGTGGTTGATTGGTTTTGTCCAAATAGGCTGGAGGAAGATCCAGGCAAGTAAAAATATTTTGGAGTAGTGGTTGATTGGTTTTGTCCAAATAGGCTGGAGGAAGATCCAGGCAAGTAACTACCACCAAATTTTTGGGTAGTAGTTGATTGGTTTTGTCCAAATAGGTTGGAGGAAGATGCTGGCGGGGAAAAACTGTTCAATGCAGTAGAAGATGCTGGCGGGGAACCAAAACCAGAAGTAAACATTGAAGAACCACTCGCCGGAGATGCTGGGACGCACCCAAATGGGAGGAACGTGGAAGTGCTAGATGCAGTAGCTTGGACAGGAGCTTGCGTTGGCCCGAAAGGTGAAGAAACACTCACTGGAGTTGTACCAAAAACTACTGTAGTAGTAGTTGAGGAGGAAGGTACTGGCGAGATACCAATATCAGGTCTGGCAAAAGCAACACTGTTCCCAAACATTGAAGCAGAAGCAAGCTTACAAAAATTATGCGCTGGCCCAAAGCTAAACGATGTGGAAGAGCTAGATGCACTAGCTTGGACAGGATCTTGCATTGTCCTGAATCTAGGTGGTGTGAGAGCAGAGAATGGACCGGAACCGAAAGTGGTTGGACCAAGAGCTTGCGTTGGAGCAGAACTAACTGATGAGGATCCGAATGGTGAAGAACTGTGAAATGGAGATGAAGTTGAAGATGTGGAAGTGGCAGATACACCAGAACCAAAAGTAACTTGCACAGGAGCTTGGAAGGCTGGTCTTTGTGAAGGAGACCCAAATGCACCAACACTAGAGATAGTTGGGGCCACAGATTGCGCTGGTCCGGAACCAAACAATGTGGTAGGAGCAGGAACGGATCCAAAGTAGATTGGTGAAGAACTGTGAACTGGATATGATGTGGAGGTTGAACCAACAGCAGCAGAATCATGTCCAACTGGAGATGATGTTGAGGTCGAACCAACAGCAGGAGCATCATTACCAAGAGCTTGAACTGGTGCAGAACTAACCGGCATTGAAGTGACTGATGAGCCAATCACATTGCTCGGCTCGGATTCTTGAGTATTGCGTATGCCTGAAGTGCGACAATGGTAACAGTTGATGCACTCTGGCTCAGAGAAATCAATCCTCATTCTTCTTTCGATCTTTCAAACTAATAACAAAGAAGAGAAAAACAACAACTTTGTCTAGGATCAGAGGATAACTTTCAGAGATTTAATCGAATTGCAAAACAAGTTAACAGAAACCCTAAATCCAGATCCTTTAATTTCCACTCAAATTTAGGGATTCCATCAGAAAGTAGCGATTTTTATTCAAAACAGAGCAGTAATAATCGATTGATATCTCTCTCCTTGAATCATTGAATCAATATTTCAAAAAGAAAACAGAGAATTAAAAGAGACACTAGCGAATCGATGGGAAAATAGTTGTGAAAGCGTGCAAAAGAAGTAACTCAAGAACCCTAGTTACGTATAGATATATGATCTAACCCAAATCAAGCAAAATAAAGGACAAATTAGATGAAGAAATAGCGATCGGTATTAGAATTGATGCAAGAATCAAAATAAAATAAAAACGTCAAGAGTTTGACGAAAAATCGAACCTTTGAACAAGTAGGAAGCAGAGCAACGACCGAAGAGATCGAAGGGGAAGCTTATCTAGAGATGAAAATCAAATTTAGGGTTTGTGTGAAGAAGAGTACTTTGTAGTTGCAATTTATAAGAAACGATTTTTTCACTTGCCTGCGTCGCTTTAACGCTTCTTCGTGAGATTGTTTTTTCCTTTCTTTGTTCTTGTCGCGTTGTTTTAACGCTAGACAATTTCTGATGAAATCTCCATCAAATTAAATAGACATATAATATTTCTTATAAAAGATAATTCAAAATACAAAAAATAGGGAAATTTACTTGATTTTTCAATAAATTTCACTAAATTAAATTAAAATATATGATAACATACCAAAGAAATTTAATAAGAGAAACAAATTCATGTATGTCACACAGAAGTTTAACTAAAATAAGACTTTAATTCTTTTTTTTTTGTTCACTAAATAAAACTTCAATTTAAATTGAATACATTGTACATAAAACTTAAATACGAGAAGGTTTTACAAATATTTAGAAAATTGCATGTGTTATAGGTAACAAATATTGTATAAAAAATATACATTTAACACTAGTGAAATAAATTTTAAAAATACAAAATACCCTCTATTTTTCACATTTATCCTCTCCAAAAAATGTAAATTTATTTTTTCTAAAAGATTTTAAAAACGTATATACTAACTTTATCTCGAATATCAATTTTTTTTTTTAAAAAAAAACTAAATGACAAAAATTTAATTAAATAGGTTCATTATGGGTAGATATCTAATAAACCATTATGATGATGAATAAAAACACTTTTGACTTTTCTTCTAATATATAAAATCTATGTAAACTACACTTTTGAACACTTATTAACTTTTAGTTATAAAAATTGTTGACAAAACAATTTATTAATATTGATTAACATAAAAACTAATTCATTATGAAAAATGTTATTTTTTTATCAAGGTATTAACTTATTCAGATCGAGGTTTTACTTTACAATAATTTTATAATAGTTTTGATGATATTAAATATTATCAAAACGGGTCAAAAATCTACAAGCATAAGCTAATCTATCTCGTTAAATAAAAAGCAAAAATGAGCAGAATAATTTAGATATACTCAAGTTTTTATTTCAGATCAGTTTATGGCGGGTTGCAAATCGTGCGGATTTTTTTTTCGCGAATTGGCAGAGCAACCTCCAAACTACTGTTTTAATTAAAATAAATAAATTTTACATAAACTAATACATTTATATAGTTAAAACTTAATTATATAAAATATTGAACATAATTTATAAATTATCTTAAGAGAGTTTTGTACTAGAGCAAAATAAGATAAATATTGCTTTTAAGAGATAATAGGTAGATATCTACCCTACGATGCGTAACTTTATTTAAATTATTTATTTTGTATTTATTGATTTAATATATTTTGTTTTTATAAGAAAATATTTTTTTTTGTTTAAAAAAAAATACGAAACAACAGCACACATTATTATTCTTATAATCAAAACATCTCTGAAATTAATCTCTCCGGTTGCGACATCTCTTAAATCATTTTTTCGAATTCACATAATCGATTCACATATTGTATACCACTGGAGTTCAGAGATGTTTGTCAGTCATTACAAAATCTTTGACTTTCTTACAACAATTTAACTGTGTGATCTCCGAGTCATTGTCTTCTTTATCTTTACTACAAACTATAATCTCTCTAAACAACAACATCTTCAGTCCGTTCCTAAAGTGTATCCTCTTGAGTTTTGGACACTTCAAATATTTTCTCACCAATAATCTCATATCCGGAGAGTTTCAAATTTTAATATTTGCTTGTAAGAGCTTGAGACGCTAATTTCAATTCGAATTAATACTTTACCGTGATTTCGGCAGATTTATGTCATAGAATAGATTCTCTGGAGGAGAAAAAAAATCCATTCTAAGCTACATATATTTTCTAATAATATTTTTTTAATAAATATTTTCAAATATTTTTATTGATTCAATGTTAAGTTTGTATATATGACACTAAAAATTTGAAAATAATTAAAATAAAGGAGAGATGTAACTATTTTCTATTAATATATTTTTTTAAAAACTCATATCAAACTTGTTTTCTTATCATTGCTTCAATTTTTTTTAATTCAAAATTTATTTTTGCAATGAAATTATATTAAAATATTAATATGATATTAAAGATGTTCTAAACGGCTTAAAAACCTAGTAATTTCGTTGTTATTCACTGGAATTTTCTTATCAAAATAGTGCTAATAATCTAAACTTTAGTGAATGATTTTCACCATAATATTTTCATATTATTGAAAAAAATCTTAATAAATACTTATGAGAATTACGTTTCTTTATCATAACTTTTTCGTAAAATATATCACGTATATGTTATCACTAACAAATCATTTTCAAATGATTTTACATGTTGTGTATATTTAACGTTCATGTCTTTTTACTTTATATACATTTTTCTTAGATTTATTTAATTTTATTGTTATCGTAAATTTTTAAATTATTTCATTACGTACATCATATTTAGTTTTAAATGAGAATATATATATATATATATATTTAGAAAGCTTAATAAAACTCTTTTTTATATATAATCAAGGAGGAAGAAAATGATGAGTTGGTAAAAAATAGATGAGAATTATTATTTGAAATATTTCGATTGGTTACCCATTTTAAATGATATGTTAGCTTTGCAAAGCCTAAAAAAGCTTAAAAAAGTTGAGGTGTGAAGCGATGAAAGGCCTAAAATTTTTTTATTGTATTTATTAATCAAATTTTACAATATTTTATAATTTAAAATCGATTTATAATTTTTATGTTTCTTTATGAAGAGTTCGTGTGTATTGCACTCGTCCATGTTTAATGTTTTGAAAACTTAAAATGCTTTTATAGTTCAGTCAAATTAAATTGGCGTAGGTTGACAAAAAAAAAAAAAAATTAAATTGGCGTAGTGAAACACGCGGTTTAAGTCTTTTAGCAGGAAGAACATGAGAAGCTCCTTCACATTCACATGGTTAAAGTCATTCAAGGAAACGTGCTGGCGCCAACAGCCAACTCATTGTTTCCTTGTTAATGAAACTGTATGTTCTGTAATGTACCTGCAAGTGATGTTTGAACAAATTAAGAGGAAAAAGCAGTGAGTGGGTGAGATGGAAGGGCCAGTGTTTGGACGTGTCTAGTGCTTGCGTTGTGCATGTACAAGCTCTATGTAGAGCCAACTATATATATAAGCCTGATTCTATATGAAATATGTACCATATCATGCATGTTGTGACGTTCTCTTAGTTTACATACAGCCACTTACAAATTTCAAGACGATGGATCTGAAAGAGTCTTGGCATTTGGAGGAACTCCCAGATCTTTCAAATGCTACAAATCTCGAGAAGTTGGACCTGAGTTAGTGTGAGAGTTTGATAGAGCTTCCCTCCACTTTTTCAAATCTTCATAAACTAACGAACTTGTGCATGGATTACTTCATAAATCTAAAAGTTGTTCCAACCCACATCAAATTCGCCATGAATAGTAAAAATTTAATTACCTTCAAATCAGTCACACTATTATGACCATTCGATAATTTTTTACGACTAAACAAATATGCAGTTTTGTATGTAAATTGTCACAATATTGCGACAAAAACAATTGTCATAATTTTTTTTTGTCAACCACACATTAATTAAGAAAACATACCCTGATTGTTTGTCCAATCTAGTGGAAAATAGTTTACAAAAACAATATCAGAAAATAGTAGTTTAGGGGACCGAACTAAATAGTCGACCTTAACATTACAAGAACGAGATTAAAAAACATAAAAGAGGAGAAGTAAACACGGAGCAGACCAAATTCATATAAGAGATTGGAGAAAACAATCCACTTTTCTAGAGACTGTATCATTGAGGTTAACTTTGTGCAATCTGTTTCAAAAACTTGACAATTTACAATTGTCATAATTTTTTGTCACAATATTAGCTTTTTTTTGTTGTTGTAGTGATCTCTTCTAACGCTATTCATATATGAATATTTCCAGATATTTCTACGAGAATTGTATATTAATTAATACATTTATATCGTTAAATTATAATTTATAAATTATCCTATAAGAGTTTATGTGTATTGCACATTTACACTTGGCCATGTTTAAAAAAATCAAAAGGCTTTTATAGAAAATTTGATTTTTGAATGACACATATTGTTCAGTCAAATATCAAAATAGCTAACTTTTATCTCCTCAATCAAATTAGATTGACTTAGTCAAATATCAAAATAGGTAAAGTTTATTTCCTTTTAATTAAACTATCTCCCAAGAATTTTGTATGTAAATGAACGTTGAGGCTTGAGGTCAAAATGGAATAACACATAACACACAAATTTTACAGCTCTTTAGCAGCAAAAACCATGAAAAGCTCATTCACATTCACCATCTTCTTTTTTGTTCTCCTCCTTACTTCTTGTTAGTCATCTCTTATATATTTGTCGATTTATTCATTTATTATGTTGTGAAAATAATGAGTGAATAATGAGTTTGGTGTGTACATGTATATAGGTGTGGTGATGAGTGCGAGGATGCAAGAGACCACAAACGATATATTGAAGCCAATAACATGCAATACCAATGCAGATTGTGCTAAGTTTTGCAAAGGTCCAATCCACAACTGCGTTTTTCATACTTGTCAATGCGTACCAGGGAATCCTCATTGTTGCTAGAAAATTTCTTTTGCTTCTGATTCGATATCAATTTGCATTGAAATTTTTCACACAAGATAAGATTAAAGTCATGTTTTATCTTAATTTCGTAATTTCATTCACAAGACGCAAAATCGCTAGACACTAAACCGTATAACTAAAACTCAGCAGTATTGAACATGACAATGGAACCAAGAAAGTTATATATATAATTATATATGAAAGAAATGACTTCTTTGAGTCATGAGGAAGAAAAAAAGAACAAACATTTTTTATGCTAAGCTTTAATAACATTCCGGTAGATTCTTGATGATACTTATTTGTATGGTATGTATAATGACTATATATGCACATAAGAGTAAGCTAGAGATTACTATGTGATGTATCTTAAACCCTTGAAATTGGAGAGAAGGTGACATTAGGCATGAAAGAAGAAGGGACTTCTCTTGTAGTCACCGGAGTTTCCATGTCGATAAGCTCTCTGAGTGAACTGCATCTAGACAAAGAGTTGCTTCTTTCTCCTCTTGAGACTTCACTTCTATGTAGCTCGGCGACACAAACTGAGAATGCTTGTAAAGCTGAGAGCTTCGCGTGGAAGTTCACCTCGTAATGTCCTTCTCTAATAAGTACCATTGTCATTGCTGGTGTGATCTCTTTCCCACCCTGAAACAAAGTTTCTTCACATCTTAAGATTATGAGAGACAAGTTGAAATCACACTTTGGTACCACAAGGAAAAAAAATTCTTACCTCTATGAAAAGTTCCAAACCATGATGATTGTTGATGAGTTCTGGAGATTCTAGTACAAAAAGGTGACAGCCCATGTCCCATCCGCTACAATCACAGCCTCCACCTGATCTCCATCTCTGCAGTATCGGTGTAGGACATGAGTTTTCAGTATCAGGCAAGCCGTGGTTTCCTGTTGGAACTATGACTTTCATCTCACGACTCGAGAGTTTGCTGTTTGAAGAAGAAGAGTCTTGAATAACAATAGCTGCAATCTCTAGGCCTGGATGTAAATCTGAGGCTGGCCAAGGATCAGATGCAGAGTTCTCTGAATGTTTCGATAGACTACGCATTAATCCTCGGCTGAAACTATTCTGCCTTGGCAGCTTTTCTTGTCTTAGATCAGATGCAGAGTTCACTGTCTCTGAAAATATCAATTGACTAGGGTCTAATCCTCGTCTTAAACTGTTCTGTCTTGACAGATTCTCATGCTTGAAGCCACTTCTTCTTGCACGTGCGATGTCGAAAAGAACGAATTCCGACACAGTTGATTCCACAAGAAGATCTTCATATGGTTCTGGCTCTAAGCAGATCTGAGTTGAAACTTGCATCTGTCCTACTAGTGAAGATTCTTTACCTGAAACATTCAACCTCTGTTCACCAAGATTCTTATTGCTTCTACCACCAATGTAGCGAAACGAATAGACATACCGAGAGTCATTATCATCCATCCATGTACTTGCCATATATACATCATCCGGACGGTCTAGGGAGAACATGAAAACAGGCATACCAAGTTCATATTCCATACTGAGATGAGCACGTAGATGAACAGGTGAAGACTTTCTCAAGTACTTGTTTCTTGAGACCGTTTCACCTGATTTCGGTATCAGGGGATTTCGATTTGAAAACGGATTGGACATCTTTTTGATACGGCTAAACCAGCTCGTTGAGCTTGAACTATTAGTAGAAGAATTCTGATTGCTTCCATTTGAAGAAAGCATGTAAGGCAATTGCATTCTAGCAGAGAATGACTTTTGCAATCTTGGTTCCATGTTTCTCTCTGAACCTAAAGGCTTAGCTAATCGTTGTTGTTGTTGTTGTTGTTGCTGTTGTCTCCCTTTCGTGTTCAACCGTACCCCGAAAAAACCACCAGAAGAATACTGCTCCACTGAAAACTTTTCAGCATCTGATATGTTCCTTCTGCTTCTTTCCTTAGTGCCCTGATTGAAGAAACCATGCCTCTCCTTTGCCTTGTTCCCTGGTTTTGGAGGTTTCTTGCACGAGGAGTTAAGCGCCCGATAAAACATGACTTCATCCTCTTCCCCTGGCTTTTTGGAATCGAAGAAATCGCGTAGAGTAGGAAGAACATTTTCAGAACTATGTGCCATCTTTTTGCTGCTTTTGTATAAATTTAGCTAATCTCTATTACCATTAGCAAATGACCAAACTTCTGCAGAAGATTTGTTCAAGGCAAGAACATTGTATCAGTACTGCAGTACTAAAGAAGCTAACAAACAGACAATGCAAATGAATATAGAAAGTATCACTTACCGATCTGACTGCAACTTCTTGACGAAAATATAACTGATTATCAACTTTTACAAAGAGAGAAGTTAAAATTGCAAACTCTTGATAGAGAAGTCAAAATTTCAGCCTACGCTCTTACAGATCTAAAGCCCCACCACAAGTAACATAGGAATCAAGTAGTTGTGAATGTAATGAAAGCAACAGACAAAAGTTACACACGAAAAAAAAAACATTTTAAAAGACAAAAGCTTTATTTCACTTGCATTCTAAGCCAATCATAGAAAGGGTGTGCCAAAAGTAACAATCAAATACCAATTGATGGTTTCAGAGTAGTGATCCTCAAGGGTGATTTAAAGATAAACCTTTAATCATATGCATCATACAAATTAATGACCGTTACATTAAAATAGGAAAAGTAAGTAGCTCCCTTTGAACAATAAAAAGTCATGTAAGAACACATTATGGTAAAAAATTAGCAGAGAAAATGCAAATCTGCAATTAATAGTTTCCTCCACTAATGTTTTTGCTATCTTTTTTAATGGGCTTTTACTGAAGCTCAAGTATTTACAGCCCAATTTTGAAATTCTTACAGATATTAGTATATTGTAGTTATAATTTCAGCATCCAAGGGTCCATAGCTCAGTGGTAGAGCATTTGACTGCAGATCAAGAGGTCACCGGTTCGAACCCGGTTGGGCCCTTTTTTCATATTTTATTTCCTAGACCTTACAGATGTCCACATTATGATCATTGTTGATTTTTTTTTTTTTAATTTAAAACAAAACTTAATATAGAAGACTATTCAGTTTCCTATGACTAGTTAATTACGAGTCATAGGTGTTTGTGGCCTTGTGGTAAAGTATGAAATAGTATTGAGATCTGAAGAATGAATCCGACACAAATAAGAAACAAGAACAATTCCTGATATGCAAGTCTCAAAAGATCATTAAGAAAACCCCAAAAACAAAATGCTCTCTTCTTTACATTACATATTATAAAACATAGATTACAAATCATGGAACCCATCAAAGCAAATCCACAATCACACCATTTCCAGTTTTTTTTCCCCATCAAATCTCCATCAAAGTATGGAACTTTTTCTTCTGTATAACAGAGAAATTGTCATGCCAGTAACCGAAAACAGAAAAGGAGTCCAATTCGAGGTAGTAAACCAAATAAATGCTTCTAGTATTTGAGAAAGAAAAAAGAAAGGAAAGAAAAAGAAAGGGATATGAGACGTAAACCCGAAACTGACCAGTGATGATGATGATAATGCACACGATATGAGAACTGTGTTGTAGATTCTACTTCAGAGGATGATGGTGAGTTTTGATCTTATGCTGCAAAGCCTATGGGCTGTTTCGGTTAATGTAAGGAGATATCTTGTATTATCCCCCTTCGTTTTCCTCTTCGTGTTTTCTGTAATCATCATCATAGTGTGTTTCTTTTGCTTTCGAGCATTGATCCGTCTTTAAGAGCAGCATGTGCTTCGTTTTCTTGTCCTAGAGCTGACAGAGCTACAGATTGAAGATAGGATGCGATATGCCAAGCAGGAGATATCACTTGGGCTTGCATTGCATCATTCAGCGCCTCTTGGGGCATCTCATTCATTAGGTAACACAGACTTCTTCTTGCATAAACAGTAGGGGAAACCATTGTCCCGCCCTCAATGAACTGTCCAAACACATTCTTCGATCAGATTATGTCAAAGGGTTGCCAAGATTTACACACTACCTTTATCTGGAAACTTAAACCGAAAAGACACAAAACAATGACAGTAGAAATGATTTAACCTGGGAATAGCAGTCAATGGCATTTGCAAAGTCTTTATGTCGGAAAGCAACATCACCCTTTTTCTTGAAGTTCAGCGAGTCTTGCATCTGATTGGTCCACATCTGGAATGAAAGCTGAAATTTATGTAGAGAAACAAGCAAACAAAAAAGGTGATCAGATCACAATAAGAAACAAGGTAGCCCAATCCCGAATACACAGTGATACAATTACAAGAGTATAATTAATAACAAGGTTAAGAATTAAGAAAAAAAACCTCTGTGGCTGCACCCTCATCATCTTTATAGCTAAGCTTTTCAAGAATCTCATGTATGGCAGTTAGATCTGTTCTTAGGCATGCTTCTCCAAGTGGTGAGAGGGGTGTTGTTGAGGCGCTGCTTGGTATGCCCATCAGTTGATGAGAAGGAGTCTTACATGAATTAACCAGTTTCTTATTAGTTGGAAATAATCTTTTCGAAAGCAAAAAAAGATAAGTAACCATAAGATACAAGAGCTTGCAAAAGATAAATGGAAAGTAGACTAGTTACTGGTAGCAGGAAAGCACCTCAAGATCCTTCTGTAGAGGGATCATTGCAGTAACTAGAGACTTCGGATTAGGCCGCTCTCTGGGCTCATACTGCAAACATCTAGACGCTAACCGTATTAGTTCAGTCCCGTCGTCGCTTGAAAATTGACCCTCCAAGCATGAATCGATCAACATTTGAATGTTCCTGTCCCGTATGAGGTCCAGTGCCTAATAATAAGCAGAACATGTAAAGTTTTAGTCAGAAAGATACACTTATCTCCAGGAGATTTGATTGATGCTCAGCAATGATTTGGTGGAGATTGATTAATTTAGTATCTTAATCATAAGCTTACATGGCTTGGAGGAATGTGTTTTCCACTAAGAAGATCAAGCAACAGAGTTCCATAGCTGTACATCACACTTTCTGGTGTCACGCGACCTGTGGAAACAAACAGACAAACTAATATGTGAAAAGAAAACTAGCCACAATCCAAAAAAAAGAAAACTGATATGCAAGAGTTCAAGTAAATACCTGTTCTGAGATACTCGGGAGGAGTGAACGCCAGATTGGTACTGTAACTCTTTCCGTCTCTACTATTTTTCATCAGACCGAAGCACGAAAGTCTTGGATTTGAGTCCTAAAAAAACAAAACATATGGTGATTTTTATATATGCACATATTAACAGATACAAAAGTAAAAAGTAGAGTTTAACTTACATCATCAAAGAGAACTCTATAAGCATTTAAGTCGTGGTAGAGCGCACGTCCTTTGCCAGTACAATATTCTAACGCTTGAGCAATATGTAAAGCTACTCTTAGTCGCATCGCCCACTTCATCGGTTGTGACTCCCCTAAAAACCCAAAATAATAGTTAATATAGAAGCATATAACCAAAGAGAAGAAGAGTGTATTAGATGAGGTAAGTTACAATAAGTTCAGGAACTTACAATGGAAAAGATGCTTAGCCAAAGTTTCATTAGGCATAAACTCAGCAACAAGAAGTCTCTCTTCACCTTCATAACAACATCCAAGAAGATTTGCCATTCTATAATTTCTTAACTGACCAACAGCTTTAGCTTCTTCCTATAAAAACAAACTCAGAGATTCAGAATCCAAGAATCCAGATTGACCTAAAAAGGTAAAGACTTTATTAAGCAAATTACAACAACAAAGGCATTATTACCAGAAACTGACGAGAATCAGGCCAAGCTTTCCTATTAAACCTTTTAACAGCGATACGTCTTTGATTATCCAATTTCCCTTTATAGACAACATTTGGAGCTTTTTCACCATGCTCTGAAACTATATTCTCTGTAGCAAATCCTGATGTTGCGTTCCTTAACGTCTCAATTGAGAATTCACGAAATTGAGGCAAATCATTCCCTTCACCCCTCCTATCCTCATCTAAGCATTAAAAACACAAAATCCACCATTAAAACAAATTCAATCATAGAGAAAAAAACCAAACAAGCCCTAGAAAAAAAAAAAAAGAAAAACTCGATCTTTACCTAACCCTGTGACTCCATGATTGGATCCTTCAGGCTCAGAAACACAACAAAATGCACATAACTTTGAAACCTCACAACCCATTTCAGTAGTTTTTTTTCCAGTCAAACCATAAACCCTAAACAGCGTCTTCTTTGTCTTAGCTGATTTATCAAAATCAAGACTTTTTCTAGTTTAAACAGATCAAATCCGTGAAGAATCTCTTCAGAATTCCAGAAAGAAAAAACCCAGTTTTTTTTCTATGTTCTTCCACTAATGAGGAAGAAGAAGAACACAAAAAGGGGTCAAAATCTGAGAAAACGATCTGTGAAAATAGAAGAAATTGAAGGAAGAAGAAAGAAAGAGAAAAGGTGAAGTGACAAAAAACAAGCCGCTCGTGTGAGCTCAAAGAGAAGCTCAAAGAACAAAGAGATTGTTTTCTGCAACTTTCTTTCTTTGTGTTGCTTTTTTTTTCTATCCTTTTGTTTGGAGAGACAAAAGCAGAGAACTTTGCCAGAAAGTTAAAAAATTAAAAACTAAAACTTTTGTTTATTGTTTTTAATAAGAAAAAAAAAAAAAACAGCAAAGCAGCAGGCCTCACCAAGTCAACTCACCAGTGGGTCAAAAAAATAACTAAGAAACAACTCATATTTGCTATCACACAATAACCATCAATTTGTAATTATCAATAACTATATTTTTTTCTATTAGTATTCTCTTTTTTATTTTTATCAAAATATTCTAGATTTCTCCTTTATATATTTCCTGTCATACGTGTTTTATTTTTTATTTTGACAAATATATTTCAACACAAAATAATGTGTAAACGATAAGAAACCTATTATTCTATCCGATTCATATTAAGTACCGATTTATATTTAAAATTTTATTTTAAAATGAGTGTTTTTCTTTGTATTTTTAAAGTAAATATTTGGTTGGATTTCAGTTTTATTTTTATTATTTATTGTATTGTCCAATAAAAAATTATATAATATATTAATAAAAGATAAAACAGAAAATTTAATTATTTTTTAATAAGTGTGCAAAAACTTTAAGCAACATTTAATATGAATTTGAAGAAGTATTATAAAGCTCAATCAGTTTAGTTATTTTGCATAACTCGGTTACATGTTTTTGGTTATATAAGTAACCAAAAGCTTGCATTGTTTTTTTAACTAAATATTTAGTTAGTTATGGATTGAAACTTATACCTCTAAATCTGGATCATCCTTAAATAAGGAAACTTTTCATATCGAACTATCAACATCTGGTCTTGACTTTTCAATAAATAACAATTTATATATTTCAATCTGATAAAGAATATATACAACTGTATATACTAGAGTTTGCAAAAACAAACATTTTGTAACATAAATGTTATTAAATACTTGTTTATACGACCGGTATTAACAGCTAAAAACTGTGTCTGTGAGATAGTCTTCTACCATCTATCAATTGTTATAGTTATGTTTTGGGTGTTACATAAATTTTGAATAAAAAATATTCTCTCTGTCCATATTATTAAATTTTTAATTTAACACAAAAATTAAGAAAAAATAAATATTTTTTATTTATATAGATCTAACCAATAGACAAAAAATATAGCAGAATTCAAATGATCATAAACTATTATATTAATATAAATTATACATAAAAAGTTGAAAAAAATCTTATATTTTGGTACAAAATTTTTTTCTTAAAAAATTTAATAATATAGGACATAAAGAATATTTAAATCGTTTACAGGTTACGGAAATTTACCCTGTTTATCAAAAATAACAAAACAAAAATGTTGGTGCAAAACGTTTTTTTTTTCTGTCTACATCTAAACTTAAAATTTATGCTACAATGTAACTATTAAAAAAAATTATAGTTAATAAAGAAAATGGTGTTTTTATGAATGCTATATAATTTGGACGCGACGCGTCGCGTACTATACAAATTGGTACCTTATTCCATTTACATAATCTAATCAATCCATAGCTGGCTATAGATAGTATATAGTTATTTCATTTAATTGGTTCATTACTATATATACACACATACGTGTCCTTTGTTGTCGCTTATAGCTATTTAGGTAACAATTTGAATATTTTCTGTGATTGAAATGGAATATGAAAGATGCTAATGTGAATGAAAAATGTGAAAATAGAATAATGTGAACGTGGAAAAAGAAAAAAAATGAGTTAACCAAAATTTGCCACCGACATAACGCTCTAACATTTTTATTTTTGTTTTTGTTTTCTTCCAACAGTAGAAACGCCTTTTCACCGACCATCCCCTCGTACTTGTGAAATCCTTTTTTCTCATCTTCCAAACACAAAATTTTACGGGTTACAAAAATGTTATAACGAATAACGTGTGACTGACTTGGTTCAAGATTATATTCCGGTTTAGCTCAAAATCGATTACAATGTTGGTTTGGAAGACTGGATAAATTTACGTGTAAATCAGATAGACGTCTATGTAGTAAATGATGCAACGTTGACTCTTGCCGAGTCGTACTCACATTTATAAGCGAGGAACTAGTAAGGTATGTACAAGTTACTTTCGATGATCTAATGGATTGAGCGAGCAACATAGACATTAAATGAGAGGTCATTTGGAAAGCATTTAGTCAAATTGGAAAGATATAGAGAAGATTAGCCTGATCCATTAGCAAAAAAATAATATCAATTGAAATCAAAATAATCGTAGTAGATATTGTTCGAAAGCCAAAAATGAGGCAGTACACATGGAAGTTTGTTATTTTTGTTGGAGTCTCACCACTAGTGTGGATGATGAGAAGTCTGATTGTCGAAAAGAAGAAATTGCTTTTGTCCCATATGCTCATACTTGATCGTGAAGATGGTCACATTTATTTATTTATTTGTTATTTTATTTATTTGATATGAATATGAATTTTATTAGAAGATAATAAGCAGGTTTGTAGTTGACAAAAAAGAAAGATAATGAGCGGGTTTGTAATATACAATAAGCTTAACCTAAGAGCCATTTCTTGCCAAAAAAACAAGAAAGAGCTTAACAATTACAAAGAAAGGGAGAATCATTCATGTGCAAGCCAATAAAGCATTACATCGCCAAAGTGCTTAAGATTTCTTCTAGCAAGAATGGTGTCTTTGATTTGCCTGTTGAGAGTCTTGGAGATCTGCTACATTGTGGAGGGGAGTTATAGTGCAAGCGACTATTTCTCTCGTGCCAAAGTGCAAAGATGAGAGCCTAAGAAACAATTCTCCGAAAAGGAGTGGGTGTGATTTTGTCCGATCTGCCAAGCCAAATCGAGAAGGTTGCCCATGAGAGAAAGTTTGGTGGGGGGGGTATCCTAGTCTGGCTAGAGCCACTCTCCATAGTTCCCGGCTTACATCACAAATTAAGAATATGGTATCTCTGTCCTACTCCTGACTTCCATAGAAGCAACAAGAGACGGGAGTGTTCAGCCCCCATTCAGCCAATCTTACTCGTGTGGGTAGTATATCTAAGTGGGTGATCAACATGTGGAAAGCATGCCTTGCAACTGCTCCTTTAAACCAGATGTTAGTTGTCCATACCTGAGTTGGACCTTTGTGTCTCAAGAAATCTCAAGTGTGGCTTGTTGAGAAGGTGGTCAGTTTCTTTTCCTCTGCCAATAAAAAGAGTCAGTTTCAACACTTTGGACCGAGAGTGGGATTGTGTTAAGGAGGATTTCTAACTCCTGTGCCTTTGGTGATCTTGCAGGACGTAAGTTCCATCATGTTGCATTACATGCTGAGGCAACATAAGATAGAAGAGGAACTCCCAAGTGGTTGGGACCATTCAGACCAAAGGCATTGATGAGAATGGTCCACATTTGCAATTTATTTGGAGGAAAATAGAGAAGAAGAATGAGTTATTACCGTATTTTTCTATCTCTTGTTTTTTGTAATGCTAATGTTAAAGCGAATAAGCTAGCACGAAATATTGTGTATGCTCGTATTATATTATGTATGTAAACAATGTTCCACCGTTGTGGATCTTTGAGTGTTTTATTTAATACAAAGATGTTTACAAAAAATTATTATAAACCTAAGCTTGAATCCGAATTTCTATAGAATATTAGAAAAATTATGAAAATAGCCTCAATGCTATATAAAAATTTTCAAATAGTTAAAAGTTTTCTAAATTACATAAGTCTAATCTAAACTTTGAGAAGCATTAAGAGTAGAGATAATCGACTTGAACAATTAAATTTGAAAACAGTTATAGTTAGGTTTATTTATTTATTTATATTTTTTAACACTTGTGAAATTATTCATTACGAGAAGTAGTTTGGGTACAGTAGTACTATAGTTCGGAACAACGAACCAGGAAACTTAAAAAAACAAAATAAAATTTTGGATACTTTAATAGAACCCAACAAAATACTGAAACAAAACTAATTAATTGGTAAACATTGCCCACAGGCACACAAGAAAACTAAAAACAAAACCTAAAAACATTGCCCACAGGCACACAAGAAAACTAAAAACAAAACCGGACATAAACCGGAAACATAAGACGCACAACACAACACAACACACACAACTAAGCCTAAACAAAAGTCGTACGAACAAATTTCAAAAATACGAGAAAAAT
Source organism: Crucihimalaya himalaica (assembly GCA_004349715.1). Taxonomy (NCBI): domain Eukaryota; kingdom Viridiplantae; phylum Streptophyta; class Magnoliopsida; order Brassicales; family Brassicaceae; genus Crucihimalaya; species Crucihimalaya himalaica. The sequence goes on along the minus strand of SMJT01000038.1, from coordinate 1,364,000 downwards.
AGAAGATTAAACCGGAACTCCACCACCGGTTTATCAATTTCTCTTGGTATGGGTTGATTTCGTGTAGGGTTTTCCTCAAGATTGACAAGGGAACCCAAAATCAAGAGACGATGCAGAGATCGTTTTCGTACGCATTTGCATCGACGGCGAAGAGATTTGTTCATCTGAATCTCCATGGGAAAGTTAATCCTCGAACTGCTCCTTCTTCCTTTAATCTTTTCTGGGAACGTTCTTTTGCTTGTGCCAATGATGATTACAGAGAGAGATTGAGAAATGGGCTGAGTGATATCAAATTAGATGATGCTCTTGGTTTGTTCAGTGACATGGTACAGTCTCGCCCCTTTCCTTCCATTGTTGAGTTCAGTAAATTGTTAAGTGCCATTGCTAAGATGAAGAAGTTTGATGTTGTCATCTCTCTTGGTGAGCAGATGCAAAACTTGGGGATTTCACATAGTCTTTATACATACAGTATTTTGATTAACTGTTTTTGCCGTCTCTCTCAACTCCCTCTTGCTTTAGCTGTTCTTGGCAAGATGATTAAACTCGGTTATGAGCCTTTTATTGTTACGCTTTCTTCTCTTCTCAATGGTTTCTGTCACGGTAAGAGGATTTCTGATGCCGTAGCTTTGGTTGATCTAATGGTCGATATTGGATATCAACCTGATACGGTGACATTTACAACTCTAATTCATGGACTTTTTCTCCACAACAAAGCCTCTGAAGCTGTGGCTTTAGTTGAACGGATGGCTTTGAAAGGATGTCAACCAGATCTGGTTACTTATGGTGTGGTAGTAAATGGAATCTGTAAGAGAGGTGATATTGATTTGGCTTTAAAGCTGCTCAAGAAGATGGAAGCAGGGAATATAGAGACAAATGTTGTGATCTACAACACAATCATTGATAGTCTCTGCAAACACAGACATGTGAATGATGCGCTCAACCTATTCACGAAATGGAAACCAAAGGAATTAGACTAAATGTTGTTACCTACAGCTCCCTCATAAGTTGTCTTTGTAATTACGGAAGATGGAGTGATGCTTCTCGACTTCTGAGCGATATGATCAAGAGGAAAATCAACCCCAATTTAGTCACTTTTAGTGCATTGATTGATGCATTTGTGAAGGAGGGGAAGTTTTTGGAGGCTGAGAAATTGTATGAGGAGATGATTCAAAGGTCAATAGCCCCTACTACCTTTACTTATAATTCATTTATCAACGGTTTTTGTATGCATGATCGTCTAGATTTGGCCAAGCAGTTGTTTGAGTTCATGTTTAGCAATGACTGTTTCCCAGATGTAGTGACATATAGTACTCTTATAAAGGGATTTTGCAAGTGTAAAAGGGTAGAGGAAGGTATGGAACTCTTCTGCGAGATGTCTCAAAGAGGATTGCTTGGCAACACAGTCACTTATAACACGCTAATCCAAGGGTTTTTTCAAGCTGATAATTGTGATAATGCCCAAATGGTATTCAAACAGATGGTTTCTGATGGTGTGCTTCCTAATATCATGACATATAGCATTTTGTTAGATGGACTTTGTAATAGCGGGAAGCTAGAGACAGCATTGGTCATATTCCATGATCTGCAAAAGAGTAAATTGGAACTTGATATTTATACATATACCATTATGATTGGAGGGATGTGCAAAGCTGGGAAGGTGGAAGATGGGTGGGATTTATTTTGTAGCCTCAGCCTTAAAGGAGTGAAGCCTAATGTTGTAACCTACAATACAATGATCTCGGGCTTGTGTAGGAAAGGATTAAAGGAGAAAACAGATGCCTTGTTTAGGAAAATGAAAGAAGATGGACCTCGGCCAGATAGCGGTACCTATAATACGCTTATTAGGTCACATCTTAGAGATGGTGACAAAACCGTATCAGCTGATTTTATCAAAGAAATGAGGAGGTGCGGGTTTTTTGGAGATGCTTCAACTATTGGCTTGGTCACTAATATGTTGCATGATGGGAGATTGGACAAAAGCTTTCTGGACATGCTTCCTACATCAGTTTCATCATCCTCTAGAGAAAGGGTGTAATAGATCAACCATCTTTTTGAATTGACTCTTCTCCGGTTAGGTAGCTAATACGAACTTCCTTTTTCTTTACTGCGTATTAAAGGAATTATATAATTCTATGGTTACAAGTAATTGGACAAAGCTTTAAAAAAAACAAGCAAAAATCAAGGCTCACAAAAAAAATATATATATTTACATCACCCACAACACAAACAAGGTTGGAAAAAATTTACTAATTTGTGTATTTAAAAGACCAAACTATTTTTTATTTATTTTTGAGTAATAAAAAAAGTTCCTAATTACAATTGTCCCAATAATTTTAGCTTAATATTGAGTCCTTGGACATAGGCATGACCAAAATCAAACCGTAACCGGATCGTTTACAAACCGTAACCGTATACAACGGTTAAAAACCGTAACCATTAACCGTAAAAATAAATTAGTTACGGTTAAAAATTATATTAACCGTAACCGTTTATTAACCGTAATTGTATCAAAACCGTTGGTTAACCGTATGGTTAACCGCATAGTTAAAAGTTTAAAAATATAATTTTAATTGTGTATAATGTAAAGAAAAATTTAGAAACAAGTACAAGATACCGCATATGAAAAAATTTACATCGAAAAAATGCTATTTTTCCAAAAACAAATAAGTTATAATGATACGTACGTTGCTCGAAATCACATACTTTTTCATCGTATTAAAGGCAATACAACAATTTGAGAAGTTCGTAAGTAATCAAGCATTTTCATATTAAATTATTTTTAATTCTATTTCGTTATGTATTTGATGTTGATTTTCTCTGTTTCGAACTAATATCTAGATCTCGAAAACCTCTAACAATACTTGTCAATCCAATACTCACTGTCCATACAAAAAGAATATAATAAGATAATTAACTTGGATTGAAAAAAAAAATTATTTATCGATTTAGATCATCATTTAATTTTTGTTACGAAAGTTAAGAAAACATATGGATTCGTCTCGAATATTAATCGTATCGTAATTATAATTAACCCTGACAAAAAAAATCATAATTAACCGTAACTATACTGACCATAACCGTTTTTAACCGTAACCGTTTAACCGTATACAAAGTGGTTAAAGTTATGGTTAAACAAAATTTATAACCGTAACCGATAATTAATAAACCGTAACCGTAATAATCGTAACCATCAAGCCTACTTGGGCAGGTTTATTATTGGGCCTTAACCGTACCATCAAAGCCTCACAAATGTAAGTCCAACACAGGTAAAGAGAACAACACGTAGTACCTCTTCGATCAGAGTTAACGGCAAGCAGTTCAAATTCTTAAAACCGGCACGAAGTCCTTTCTCATTAGACACGAACTGAAAAACGTATTTTATTTTCTTCTCTCCGTCTGCGTAATATCAGTTACTAACCAAACCCAATTTTGGAAATTCAGTAACAGAGCTTTATAAAGAATTAAAATCCTTTTTTTTTTTTTTTCCAAATCTTCACAAACAAAATTCGTCAGAACAAAACATTCTTGAACACTTCCTCTTCTCCGCAACTAGTTTCACGAGCTCTGTTCTGTTTCTTCTCTTCACAATTTCAAGGTAAATTGCTAAAAACCCTAGGATTGAATTCTCACTCACTGTTCTTGAATTATTTTTCTAGGGTTCTGATCTTTGCGTGTCTGAGTTGAATTAATATAATCTTTATTCGTAGGTTATGATTGTGCGGTTTTAGTTGATGTGTTTGGTAATGGGAAAAGGTAGAGTGAAGGCAGTGGAGAAAAGGGTTTTAGATCAGAAACTTAGAGGAGCGATCAATGTTCCGTTAGGACCGGTTTATTATCCGACAGAAGATGAATTTAAAGATCCATTAGAGTATATATATAAGATCAAGCCAGAGGCAGAGGTTTATGGTATTTGCAAAATTGTTCCACCTAGTTGTTGGAAACCTCCTTTTGGTTTGGATTTGGAATCTGTTAAGTTTCCTACAAAGACACAAGAGATTCACCGGTTGCAGTTTCGTCCAGCTTCGTGTAATTCCAAGACATTTCAGTTGGAGTACAGTAGGTTTTTGGAGGAGCATTTAGGTAAGAAGCTGAAGAAGAAAGTTGTTTTTGAAGGAGAAGAGTTGGATTTGTGTAAGCTGTTTAATGCGGTGAAGCGGTTTGGGGGTTACGAAAAGGTTATTAAAGGGAAAAAATGGGGTGAAGTTTATCAGTTTATGAGCTCTGGTGAAAAGATTTCAAAGTGTGCTAAGCATGTCTTGTGTCAGTTATATAAAGAGCATTTGCATGATTTTGAGAATTATCACAATCGAATGAATGCAGATGCTGCAAAGGGTTGCAAAAGGAAAATTAATGCTGTTGAACGAATTCGGAGCTTGAAGAGAAGAAAAAGAAATGCTGATGTGAAAAATCCCAAGGTGGAAAATGAAGAAGGGGTTGATCAAACATGTGAGCAATGTAAAAGTGGTAAACACGGTAAAGTGATGCTTTTGTGTGATAGTTGTAATAAAGGTTGGCATATATATTGTCTCTCGCCACCGTTGAAGCATATCCCACTTGGGAACTGGTATTGCCTTGAGTGTTTAAACACTGATGAAGAGACTTTTGGCTTTGTTCCCGGTAAATGCTTATCACTTGAAGATTTTAAGCGCATTGCTGATCGCGCCAAAAGAAAATGGTTTGGTTCAGGATCAGTGTCTAGGACGCAGATAGAGAAAAAGTTTTGGGAAATAGTAGAAGGGTCAGGTGGTGAGGTTGAAGTTATGTATGGTAATGACTTGGATACTTCTGTTTACGGGAGTGGTTTTCCTCGAATAGGCGACCGAAGACCAGATTTAGTTGAGGAAAATATATGGGATGAGTATTGTGGTAGCCCTTGGAATCTCAATAACATGCCTAAGTTGAAAGGATCTATGCTTCAGGCCATTCGACATAACATCAATGGTGTTACAGTGCCTTGGCTATATCTTGGAATGCTCTTCTCTTCTTTTTGTTGGCATTTTGAAGACCATTGTTTTTACTCTGTAAATTATCTACACTGGTATGTTACCTGTACTGTACTTGTCATCCTGTTTCTTTCTACAATAATTCATCGTGCTTTTGAAGCAGTTAGAGTGCTGCATTATTTTCGATTCTTGGAAGTTGCAGTTTCCCTTCCTCTGTTCGTTATTTTGTCTTTGTCTTAGGGAGAAGATGTTTCTAAGACTAACTGGAACTCTCTATTTTAATGATATGTATCATTCATAGTCTTTTTTATTTGCGCCTTTTATCTTGAATTTTTTTGTTACTAACTTCTTTTTGATTCACACGTCAGGGGAGAGGCAAAATGTTGGTATGGTGTTCCAGGCAGTGCTGCTAGTGCTTTTGAAAAGGTTAGCTTTTTTTTTTTTGTGATCTACGCCTCCAAAGGGTTTTAATCTTTGCTCTTAAAACTGGCTAGTTACTCACAGTCCAGTAGAAGTTCTCTCTTCTTCATTATATTTTTCTAGCATACTTGAATACTTGTTTGTTTTCAGAAAGAAAAGTTTAGGTGCTTGCACTGCTTGAATTTTCTGTAGGTCATGCGGAAAACACTTCCTGATCTCTTTGATGCTCAGCCAGATCTGCTCTTTCAACTAGTTACCATGTTGAGTCCGACTGTTTTACAAGAAAATAAAGTCCCAGTCTACACAGTATTACAGGTTTGATATAAGCTTATATAGTTCATTAATGATCTTATCTCATTGTTAGCGTTTCTATAGCAAGTTTGGAAGCTATTTGTGTTTAATAGTAAGTTTTCTCCTACAATCACTTAGCCTTTTTAGTTTTCCAACATAATCTCTCTGCTTTGCTCATTGCTAGGAGCCAGGAAACTTTGTGATCACTTTTCCAAAATCCTTTCATGCTGGATTCAATTTTGGTACGTCAACTCCTAATTTTAGTTTTATTAGTCACGTGACTAGTTTTGCGCGTTAGAGTGTTCAATTAATTGCATTATGGAGTTTGGTTACCAATATCATTGTGCAGTTTATGATATACTAGCATATGTTGTCCTTCCAGGTTTAAATTGTGCAGAAGCCGTCAACTTTGCCACTGCTGATTGGCTACCTCATGGTGGTTCTGGGGCGGAACTGTATCGGCTATACCGGAAACCTTCAATCATTTCTCATGAAGAGCTTCTCTGTGTGGTTGCTAAGGTAAGATAGACAATATGAGCGTTAAAAACTTGATATGATAGGCTAGGGAGATGAGTTGTAAGCCCATTTACCTCTGGTTGGACTCCTGTCCCATGATTTGTATTGATTTGTTGGGCTGTTACTAATATATCTCATTCATTTTATTTCTTTGTCGAACGGTCATACCAAGTGATGGCGATAGCTCCACCTAACTGCTTCATTTATGTGTTCCATTAAGTTTGTTGCTTTTGGTTGCTTAATATACTTTCTCTTTTGCATTCACAAAAGGAGATTTAGTTATAGATCAAATGGGTAGTGGCTACTGGAGATGTCAACATTGAAAGAAGCATTCTTTATTACTTGTTGGGATGAACCACTATTATTTATCATTGGTTACTAGTGCAATTGTGTATGCTAGCTTCAAGCAACAAATGTGGATATTTTGCGCAGCCTCGGTGATTGTTTTAGTTGTCTTCTCTTATAGGGAAACTGCTGCAATAGCGAAGGGTCAATACATTTGAAGAAAGAATTGCTCAGAATATACAGTAAGGAAAAAAACTGGAGAGAGCAGCTCTGGAAAAGTGGTATTTTGAGATCTTCTCCTATGTTTCTACCTGAATGCCCTGACTCTGTGGGCATCGAAGAGGTTTTTCTTTGCAATCAGATATTGTTAATTTCAAAGTTAAAAGTTTTCCTACTCTATCATTCTAGTTTGAATAAGATAATGCTCTGATGTGAGGACTCTTCATAACGGTATTTGTAGGATCCAACATGCATCATCTGCCAGCAGTTTCTTCATCTTTCTGCTATCATCTGCAGTTGCAGGCCATCTGTTTTTGCATGCTTGGAGGTAAATATTTATATCCAACTTTTTAGAGACCGATCCACTTCAGGCAGAGGCTAGCCTTTTTTTATAAAATAGAAACTGTTGAGGGCTCTAGAGGTGCATTATAGTAGACAAATTTTTCTTAAGAATCTAGTTTCTTGATTTTGCTATTTACCTAATTGTTTATAATCATGAATTCAGCACTGGAAGCACCTTTGTGAATGTGAACCTACGAAGTTGCGTCTTGTATATCGTTATACCCTTGCCGAGTTGGATAGGATGGTACAAGAAGTTGAAAAGTTTGGTGGCTGCAAAGCGCAAGAAACCAAAAACTTACAACGGCCGGGTTCAGGCACCAAACGATCTAGTGTTTTCAACAAAAAGGTAAATTTATCCTTAAGGGTTTGCAAATAACATTGCTGAATCTTGTTTTATGTTCTCGTTATTGGGTTGTATATTAGTGGCAGCATAGCCATTCTTCATCCGTATCTTTTCTATATAAGGATTAGATAAAATCTAGTAGTAAATTAGTTAGCAGTCTTCCATATCATTTACTTGCTTAGGCCTTGAATCTTGATAATATATAAACTGTTGCTGCTTCTATACTAGCAGGAGGGAATGCAAGTGAGTCAGGCACGACCAGCAGACAATTGGCTTCTTCGAGCATCAAAGGTTCTTGACAATGCCTTTTCAAGTGTTGAATATGCCACTCTTCTGAAGGAAGCAGAACAATTTCTTTGGGCTGGATCAGAAATGGACCGTGTGAGTTTTAATTATCCGTTGGAATGCTTTTGTATATATATGTCTCTGGGTAGATTCTGGAAAAAATATTTTCTTTATATGTCACACAGGTACGAGATGTTACAAAAAGTTTGATCAAAGCAAAGATATGGGCTGAAGCTGTTAGCGATTGTCTTTCAAAAGTCGAAGGTGAAGTCAACAATGATTCACAGAAAGTTCACTTAGAATCTATTGATGAGTTGCTGAGGGTTAACCCCGTTCCATGCTTTCAGTCTGGTTATCTGAAATTAAAGGTTAGCCGTATACCTTGCGATATCCCAGTTTTCCTTTAGATCGTTACTGCTGTTTGCCATTATGTTATCACATTGTTTACACGTTTTCATTTCTGTGTAGGACTATGCTGAAGAGGCTAGAAAATTGTCTGAGAAAATCGATTCAGCTCTGTCAAGTAGCCCAACTGTATGCCACTACTAACTCCATTACTTCCCCACATAGTCTTGAGGAAAATGCCTTTTAGTTACATGACAGTCCAATTTAACTAAATCCAGTAAAATCATTAATGTTATGCATTTTGATTAATGTTACTTGGTTTTTGTTTCTAGATCACGCAGCTGGAGCTTTTGCATTCTGAAGTCTCTAGTTCACCAATCTCCCTTAAAAAACATGAGATCTTGTCAAAGAAAATCTCTTCTGCAAAGGTATACCATCGTTTAGACCGACATGCCCATAGTTATTTTTTCTGCTAGCTCACAATATCTTAGTAGTCATGTTTTGTGTGTAAAAGAAATAGAGAATCTGTTATAGGGTGTGTGAGTTAAGACGAATACGAAAAATTGCATATCGGTTTAAATTACGATTCCATATAGAATAAAATGAGATATGTTGATTAATGTCCATTAACAACCTGGTGAACCCGGATATTAGTATTGGCAGCAGTGGTGTTTATGATAAATCGATGTACATAATTCGTCAATGAATTCAAATATATATCCTCCTTTGATGACTATGTTTATGACAAACTTTTAGTTTGTCTTGGATCCTTGTTAATCTTAAGGGTATGTATGCAGTAATTTCTCAATGCATGCGTATCCACGAAGGTCTTAGAGAGACTGACGCCATATTGAATTATATGGGTGCAAAAGAAATCTAGATGTAGTTTCCTCCTGTTTTTTTAAAAGCATACGACAATAATCCTAGTCTAGTTTTTTTAGGTTTTCTTTCATTTTTTGCCTTGTCTTGAATTTGAAAATCTCTCTTCCTCTTGGGTCCGCAGATGTTAGCTAAAAGGGCGAGACTCTTTCTCGTGGACACTAAACCACCAGGAATTGAAATGGATGCACTTATCAAGCTACAGTCAGAGGTGAATATATTGTTCTTATTCTAAAAATGATAATTCTGTTACTTGTTCTTGTGTTCTAATTGTTCTTTTTCCTTAATAGATGTTAGAGCTTCAGGTGCAACTTCCTGAAACAGAAGGGATTCTGGATTTGCTAAAGAAATCAGAATTAGCCCGTGATAAATGTAACAAAGTTTTGAGTGGTTCTTTATCTCTCGAGGTTGGCTGTACTTTTTGTTCTGTGTGATTAACAACAAGCTCTTTTGTTGAACCTTTCTGAAGTATTTTTGTTGTTCTGCACAGAATGTGGAAGAGTTGGTTCATGAATTTGATAGTTTCAGCATTAACATTCCTGAGTTGGATATCCTGAGGCAGTACCATGTTGACACGTTGTCTTGGATTTCACGCTTTAATGATGTAATGGTTGATGTTCGTGAAGGCAACAACCAGCGAAAACTAATTAGTGACCTGAGTTCCCTTCTACAGGACGGAGCGTCCTTAGGCGTTCAAGGTCTTTTTCTTATACTTAACATTCTTTTAGGGAGTCTTATCTGGTTCCCCCCTATTTTTGTGTTGTAATGCATAGTGATAGGCTGATAGCTTAACTCTATCCACGTTATATGATGATATAGTTGAAGGACTCCCTCTTGTTGAAGTTGAATTAAAGAAAGCATCTTGCCGGGAAAAAGCTCAAACGGTAAATGTTTACTCTTGGTTTAATGTCTGAATTTGTATCTCTCATTTGTCTCAGGCTGTTATCATGATATTCTGAATAGAAATTGCAACAATTCCTTGCATTGTCTTATTTGATTTTGAATGTAAAATGCATGGAATGTTGTATAGTTAACTGGTGAAATAACATTAGGTTTCATGTTCTGAGTGCTATTTTTGGGTTCATTTTGATGATTCAGATTATTTTTTGTATGGTATTTGATGTAGGTTTATACTGCAAGAAGGTCTCTGGATTTCATTGAGCAGCTGCTCTCGGAAGCTGTTGAGTACGTTCTACCCTAATATGGATTACAGAATATGTAATACGCACTCTACTTCATTTTTATTTTCATGCTAAAATTTAATATTTCCAGGCTACACATCCATGAGGAAAAGTTATTTGTTGAGATCTCCGGAGTTTTGTCAACAGCATGGTGTTGGGAGGAAAGAGCAAGCAGTATCCTTGCCAGTAAAGCTCAGATGTACGACCTTAAAGATCTCATAAGGTATATATATCCTTTGTTCAGGCTTGTAAATTTATTTAGTTCAGCCCATGCTTAGTTTTTCTTAAGTCTTTTATTCATCGGAAGATGTTTGTTCCTAGGATGTCAGGCAACATTGATGCGGTTTTGCCTTCTCTGAAGGGCATAGAGAACACAATCTCGTCGGCTGAAACTTGGCTTCAGAAATCTGAGCCTTTTTTATCAGCCACTTCCTCTATGGCATCATCTCCATGTTCTCTGCTTGAACTTCCTGTATTAAAGGTTTGTCTGCCTCATGGGCCTATTTTGGTTTCTGTTTATTTTCTTGTAACTGATGTGATTTTCGGAGTATTCAATGCTTACATTTTTGCAGGACCTAGTTTCTCAGTCTAAATCACTCAACGTTCAGCTTCAAGAGCCAAGAGTTCTTGAAACATTGTTGCTTAACTGCGAGAGGTGGCAATGTGATAATCATCAGCTCTTGGAAGAAATTGAAGATTTGTTGGACAATGCGAAATTAGATGATGGCATGCATAGCGATATCCTTCCGAAGATTATAGATTTGATAACAAGAGTCGACTCCACTATAGATTCTGGTCTGTCCCTTGGTCTCAATTTCGATGAACTTCCCAAACTTCGAACTGCAAGTCTAAAACTAGGATGGTGTTGTAAGACCATCACTTTAAGCTCTAGCTCACCTTCCTCTAAGGTACAATTAGATTTCTAAATTTTAATTGGTTCTTGACACTTAGTGTGGTTAGGTACCCCTCTTTTAATTGTTTAAGTGCCTCTTTAAATGGCAGTTGCTAAAAGATGTAGGAAAGCCCTCGTTACAGCAAATTCAGCAGCACTTAGAAGAGGTATGTTCGGCAAATGTATCATTATCATTCTCTTTGGATTTTCAATGAATACTTTGACTCCATAGGGATCTGGTTGATGAGTTTCGGTCATTTTCTTATTGACAGGGACAAACACTGGAAATATTACCTGAAGAATATTACTTAGGCAAGAGACTCATGGAGTTAAAAGACACTGGACTGGAGTGGGCAAAACGAGCTAGAAAAGTAATTAACCATTACATGGTTTCTCAGTCAATCGCTTACGATCCCTTTGGAATGTTTAACAAAAGCGAGAGCTATTGGTTTTATCTGCAGGTGGTGACAGATTCGGGTGCTCTTGCCTTAGAAGATGTTTTCGGGCTTATTTCTGAGGGTGAAAATTTACCTATCCATGCAGAACAGGAACTTCAGGTTAATATAAGAAATGAATGTTAACAAAGCTTAACACATAACCTTACCGTTAACTAAAACTGTTTGTATTATGGTTGCTTGATGCAGTCTTTACGAGCTCGGAGTATGTTACACTGCATTTGTCTAAAGCCATACAACTCAAGATCCATGGTTTCTTGTAGTCAATGTGGCGAATGGTATCACACCTATTGTCTAAAGCTTCATTGGCGGCCTAAGGCTTATGTCTGCTCTGCTTGCTGTCCACTGGCGGAATCCACTCCACAGATGGATCCTGCCCGGTTTGTTCCTTTTTCCATACAAGCTTAAGTCACATTGCTACACACTTCTATTAGCATCGGTCTTAGATGTTTTAAAGCATACTTTCTTGAAATCTCTATACCTTCGTTTCATTCAGTAGTTTCGATCACCATCACAAGCTACTTATTATGAGGTTTCTGTTAGGTTTAGTGGCTTAAACCCTGAATATTTGCAGGTTCTTTTTCACAAAAAGATAATGAGATACTTCATCCCAATTTTCTGAATCCGTTTGTTTGATTGATATCTGTTAACAGGTCAAGGGAGCCAGAGACTCCGTCGCTGAACCAAAGACGGACAAGAATGGTTGCGACTGATGCAGCAGTTGATGTTATACGGTGGAAAACCCGAAAACGCATCAAACGGACAGCTAAAGGGAGCCCTCAGGTTCATATTCTTCCCTGGTTTTTCTCTTGAGAACCAACATAATAGTCTCTTGAGGGTCTAAAATATAGAGCAATTTCATTCATTCAATTTTAGATGGGTTTTTTCAAATCTTTTTGTAATGTCCCCATTGGAAAATGGTTCGTTAACATAAAAGGTTTTGGACTTAATAATTTGCCAGATTATTGAATCTTTTATTTTTTGAACTAGATCCATAATTTGAATTTGTAACATGTACTACATAAATTCTAATCAGAACTATGTATAGAGGAGGAGATATTAGCTTAGATCTTAAAGCTAAGGCTTACTTGTTATACTTGTTATCTGTATATATTCTTGTGTTATTGTATCTCTCAAAATCTTTAGTATCAGTCTTTTAGAAATTTTAGTATTGCATGGTTTCCTTTAAATACTTTAAAAAAAAAACCTTTCAAAATCTTCTAAATTTCAAAATCAACAAACTCAGCCAAAATCAAACTACCAGCAGCTATTAGAATTTTGAAAACTGGACCAAAGATCTCCGGACCACAAATGTGTGAAGAGAATCATATCTCTCCATCCCCACAAACACATCAGAAGGAAAATAAAAAAGCAACAGTTGAGATCACTTTCCTTACAAGAATCAGAGAGAGACCCACTTTTGATGACATCATGTTTCACAGATCCACAATCATATCTCTCTATACATGTACATGTATCATGTGTATGTATATGTGTTGTGAAGTATTAACTAAGGGACTTTCATAGAAACAGAGCCTTATTGTACCTTTTCAGACACCATCCTCAAGCTGAAAGCTTCCTTCAACACTCTTCTTCCATTTTTTGAATTATCTACATTTATTGTTTAATTCACACTGTCCATCCATATCTTATTTATATAGTTTTATCTTTTTTTTAAAGTTATAAATGTTATACGAAGAAGAATGGACTAATTAGTGTATGTTATGGCTATTTATGTGAGGAAAACAGTTTTAAAAATGTCAAGTTCAGTACAGGTCGGTCTCAAATGTTTATGTGAATTTTCATGAAATTGCTAAAGTAAAAATCACATTAAATTTAAGTGAAAAGTTGGTAAAAAAAGTGAAAGAAGGGAAAGTCAAATTTATTTATATTAATGTAAAAAGTCAAATCTACGTAGGTGTTGAAGCGTGAGTGCAAGATTGTTGACATTAAACAAGTTCGTGTAAAGATTATGGACAAACTAATATTATTCAGAAATGGATTTGGAGTAGCAAAAACAAAATCTAATTAACCAAAACAAAAAAACATATCTAGCATCAAATTTTGACTATTTTGGATTTTTTGGTCAGGTCCTTTAGACACCGGATATTAAATGCATCATACAAACTTTCAAATTAGGTGGAAATATTAAGTATTTATATTTTTCAATTCACTTTCAAAACTTAAAAAAAAAAAAGAATTTAGATAAAAAGTAAAGAAAAAAGGGGAATATAAAAATGGGGAAAAAATAAAGTTAGGAGAGAGGGCTCACTGTCCCAAGCAAAGAAAGAAATAGCAAAGTGATTGAGACATGTGAGAGAGAGAGAGAGAGATATTCAAGTGTGTCCCATTAACTCTCCTATCTTTAGTCAACAACACATCTCTCTCATACTCCTCTTTCTAATCTATATTAAAAAATAAATAAAATTACTTTTGTTTAAACACAAATTTTGTTTTTTTTCTTTTAACGTCTGAATTTTGAATTTTGAATTTAAGATTATACATTATGAAATTAAGTCAAAAAAGAGTCTTGCTTCATTCCTTATCCGGCTACATGAACACACCTAATAATAACTTTCAATGAAAAAGCCGCACAAAAAATCTTGTTAAATCTCGCAAATAAGAACATAAAAGTAAGATGTAGACAAAAAACATAAAATCATGGGAATAATAATAAGAAAGAGTTTACAAAAATTAAACTTGAAGATTCAATAAGTTATTATAAGAATTCAAATCTAGATAAACTCTAAAATAACCGTATAATTATATAAACTAAATTAAATATAAATATTTAATATATTATAGATGTATTAAAAGTAAATATATATTATAGATAATATATTCATTGTATCAGTTTTACCGGCAAAAAAAATGCAATAGCAAAAATAATATACTATAATATAATAATTATAAATGTCAAATTAATTATGCTTAGTATTTTAGATTTTGATAAAACAAAACTTAACTGGTAAGAGGCTTACGAGCATATAATTTTCACGAGAACAAAGCACATAAATTATACATAAAAAGCATTTAATATTAATAATGAATATAGGCTCAATGACTAATAAATTTTGTTCTCAGTCAGAGATCTAATAAAACAATAGATTTTGTACTAAATCATCAAAGAAAGTTCTAATATCCTTTTCAATAAAAATATTCTTAAACAAACTAATTTAAAATTCTAAAAGAGAGAAGAAGAAAAAAAAACAATTGAATATATCTATAACTTAATAACTACATAAATTATAGAAATATATAAATAGAAAACAATGGTCGTCACTCTCCTTCTCCTCTTCTTTGGTCTTTTAACTTTCAGAGAAGGCCTCTCAATTCAAAATTTCACAATATTTTTTAAAAAATATATATCAAAATTGTAAATCTGTTGTCTCTTTCTTTTTTACTCTTCTCCCTGATTTGTCTCTTCTGTCATCTTCCTTTGTCTCTCCTCCTCTGATACACATTGTGTTCTCCATCTCAGAAACCCTAGATTTCTCAATCAAATCTAGTTTTTTTTTTTTCTTTACTTGGGGAGATTTGCTTTCTCTGCTAGAGACTGTAGCAGTAGGAGAAGCTAACTTTCCCCTGTTGTCTTAATTTCAAATCTGCAATTTTACTTTTTTCGAGTTCTAAGTGAGCTCAAGATTTAGCTACTTTTTGTTTTCTAGGGTTCATAAAAACAATTTAGATCTTGAGCTCACAGCTTGAAAAAAAATACGACTTTGATTACTGGGTAGTTAAAAGACCGCCATTGTTGTTCTCTTTTTTAAACCTTGGGGAATTAGGGTTTACGATTTCTGGGGAATTAAAGTTTTCTTTTTTAAACCAATTTTAAAATCTCTTCTTTCTATTAAAGACTAGTAATTTAGACTTTTTAATGCATGGACGGAAGAGAAGCAATGGCATTTCCAGGCTCGCATTCTCAGTACTATCTTCAAAGAGGAGTCTTTACCAATCTTACACCTTCCCAGGTCGCGAGTGGGCTTCACGCGCCGTCGCCACCTCCGGGAATGAGGCCAATGTCAAGCCCTAACATTCATCATCCTCAGGCTAACAATCCAGGACCTCCTTTCTCCATGGCTGAGCATAGGCACTCTGATTTTGGGCACAGCATTCACATGGGGATGGCTTCCTCTGCTTCTGGTGCGGCGGTGCAGCCGCCTCTGTCACAGCCGCCGCCACCGTCGGAGCCACCGATGGTTAAGAAGAAACGTGGACGGCCAAGAAAGTATGCTCCTGATGGACAAGTCTCTTTAGGGCTTTCTCCAATGCCTTGTGTTAGTAATAAGTCTAAGGACTCTTCTTCAATTTCTGATCCTAATGCTCCTAAACGAGCCAGAGGTCGACCTCCTGGCACTGGAAGGAAGCAACGCTTGGCTAATCTTGGTGAGATCTCGATTTTATTCAGTTTAGTTGGTCATGTCAAGTTGTTGCTTTAGCTATCCTGAAGGACATGAGTTTTGAATCTTACGAATGCTAGAAGCTATTAATGATCCTTTGGTTAAGTTAGGTTTTGTTGCTTTAGCTTTTTCGTTACTGCTACTCAATATTGATTGTTAGGTATTAGATTGACTGATCCATGTGTTGAGGTAGTAATTGGTCATTCGAATGTAGTTGGCCAACATGGTATAAGTAGACGTGGAAGAAATCAAATTCTTGTGATATAATATGTAAGCTTGAATGCTAGAGCTTTAGATGATTCTCTGGCCAAATTAGGTTATTGATTTAGCTCTGTTGTTTCCGCTGCTAAACATTGATTGTTTGGTATTAAGCTGTGAAAGAGTGATTTGACTGATCCATTTGTGTTGAGAAAATTGGTCATTATAATGTGATTAGTCAATAAAAAACCTTGAGTAATTGTAAACTTTTCACTCTGTTAATTTCTTTAGGTGAGTGGATGAATACATCAGCTGGACTTGCTTTTGCACCTCATGTGATCAGCGTTGGAGCAGGAGAAGTAAATTCTCAAAACTCTTTTCAATCTTACTGATTTATGCAGCTTTTCATTGTTTCAATTTCCTTTTATTTTTCTTGCAGGACATTGTTTCGAAAGTTTTGTCATTTTCACAACAAAGACCTCGGGCTCTTTGTATAATGTCAGGCACTGGAACAGTTTCTTCAGTCACTCTGCATCAACCCGCTTTAACAACACCTCACTTAACATTCGAGGTTTCAAAACCGTTCATTCAGTTAAAAGAAAAAAAAACCTGGAAAGATTTCTTATATAATCCTTTTTTGTGTTCCTTAGGGACGTTTTGAGATTCTAAGTTTAGGTGGATCTTATTTGGTGAATGAAGAAGGTGGATCCAAAAGTCGAACAGGTGGGTTGAGTGTCTCTCTTTCTGATCCCGAAGGTCGTGTTATTGGCGGTGGAATTGGCATGCTTATCGCAGCCAGCCTCGTTCAGGTATTTTGAATTCTTCTTCTTAATTGTTGAAAAGTGAAGCTATAACGAGGGGAAACAACTAACTGCGAATGTTAGCCTTTAATATGTTTATGCTGTTTCTTTCTTTCCTCTTTAAGATCTTAGCTCTTGCGATTTCATGGTTTTCATGTGGTAGAGTTTGAAAGCTTATCATCTCTTACCCAAATTCTAATCTTTTTTTTTGCTCCAGTTCACTTTTTTTCTGGTATCGGTTAGAAAAACTTTCGGTTTAGTTAAGAGTTAGACAAAGAACATTAGAAGACATCAAACAAGAAATGAGAAAACTTTCGGTTTAGTTTATGAAATTTGGTATTAGTTGCAAATAGTTGGTTTTAGTTATGTTTGTTGTGTATATAATTTATGCTACCAATTAAAACTTTTCATTATTCAATTGATTTCAGTTTTATATGTAATATGCCTCTTAACTGAAAAACTTATTTGTTATTTTGAAGGTGGTAGCTTGTAGTTTTGTATACGGAGCAAGTGCAAAGTCTAATAATGCCAATAACAAGACCATCAAACAAGAAAAAGAACCAAAGGTGGAGCACAACAATAGCGAAATGGAGACCACACCGGCCAGTGCACCAGAGGCTGCAGCAACGGTGGGTCAGCAGACGCCACCAAACTTCTCAGCTCAGGGATTAAGCGAATGGCCTGGTTCATGCTCAGGCTCAGGCAGGTCACTTGACTCTAGCAGAAACCTACTTACTGATATTGATTTGACTCGGGGATGATTCAAAACAAAAACTTTATTAGTCTTTCTTCCTATTTTCTCCCCCTACCCTTTAGTCCTTGAAGCAGCAGCAGCAGCATACAGAATGTGAGTGCTGTACATATCTTCGTTGTGGTAGATTTCTTTCTGGGAATGTTAAGCCAGACATTTCAGGATTGAGAACAGATTTCTCAGTTCCTTCTAACATTGTTAATGTAACAGAACCTCCCACTTTCAGGCTATTTAAGGAGATTTTAACTCTTTATAATATCTCACTAGCATTCTCTGTGATCACCAAGAACTTGGTCTCTTCAATAGTTGTGTTCAGTTGGCCTTTCAGTTAGCATACTTGGTCTCTTTGCTCTTCTGCTTAATGGTAAACACCTTGTAAGGTTCCGCTTTGATCAATAGGCTTTTCCCTTCCATCTAATTTGAAGCTCACAGTATGTAGCTCACTTGATAAGAGATCATGCGGCTGTGCGAAGAAAACATTGTAATATCTATATTTGAAGAGAAGATTTCATTTTCTTATAAATCAAATCAGGACTGAGACCATTAGGGAACGGGAAATCCACGACGTCCGAAGAGTCATATTCCTTACCCACAAAAAGAACATCAATAAATGAACTAAGATTGCTTCAACAAAATTTCCAAGAAATGTTGAACCTTTACTTTGTCAGCTCAAGTTGGTATTAAAATCGAACCTTTACAAGATGATAAACATTTATGCCTCTAATTTTAGTGGATGCCTCACGCAAACCAGATCGTCCAGTTTATTCCCGTCCATCTTGTACTGTGACACGCCTTTCATTTGGATATAGTGATCCCTAGCTTCCTTTCTTAAGCTCCTTAATGGCATCACTTCCCATTTCTTGTAATTTGACTTCTTCCTGGTCTCACTCATATCCGGAGATCCCGAGACAGGTCCTTTTGCCGGGTCTGCGTCGCCCCACACTTTACAGTTACCGAATTGTCCTAACCCATCCCTCTTCGAACTAGTTGGCTGCTGGCTCCTTTGTAGGCGTAGGGCGGCTGCATGAGCTCGGCTTATCATTTCACGAGGTGGCAAACTTGACCAGTCCTCCTTTCTCTGGGATCTCATGGGAGAATGGATCCGGATCACCTGCCAAGCATGATTTCTTCAGAGAGACCACAAAAGGTTTAACGTTTAGAGCAAATAGAATTAAGGTTTTGACAAGTTATCTGTACACCAAGACACTCTAGAAGTTGGTAGTATGCCCTTCCTTGAAGTGGGTTGTGCCCTTTCCTTGGCGCGGAAAAGTATCGCGTCCTACATTGATAAAAAGATACAAAGTGAGGAAACATGACAATTTATCTCTAGAAGCATACTCAACTTTTCCCGATTACAAGGAAAATTATTATCAGATTCAAAAGTATCCAATCTCCTAAACAGCTTTGGAATGTAAGAGATGGCAATATGGATAAAAGTTACTTAGGGTACTTGCCACTCTGTGTATCCAGGATCAACGGTGAAACCATATATGTCAACGATATCACACATGGATAATGCTAATTCAATGGATTTCATCCCGGTTCCTTTGGCACCTCTGCGTAGGACAATTCCCTGGAAAAGATAAACAGGGTTTGGTATACCCTGTTACAAAATAATTCAAAGTCGTGTAAGAACACCCTGTAACCCATGTAAAAGCGACTACAAGGATTCAGCATTCAGTCTCTTCAATTATGTTATTGAAGGGGTATTGTTACAAACGACTACAGTGGAAGTTGTAAAAAAAAAAGTCATGATGGAGAAAAAAAAGGAAAGAAAACAGTAATCACACCTTTATCATTTCGTTGAAGTCTCTATGGGTCACACTTTTTATTATAAGCACCTCATTGTCTGCAGTACATGACAATTACATCAGAAGGGCAAAGCTACAATGAGTCCTTGAAGAAAATCAATCATAAGATACCGATAATTTCTCTGTCTAATATGAGTACTAACCAGACCCATTGAGAATCTTAACCATGTTACGAGCTGCACCACGAACAACTAGTCGGAAATCCCTTTTCATTCCTACGTACTTGGCATACTTCTGCAACAAAATTCAACAAGAATATAAGCAATGCAGTAAAGGAAATCTCAAGACCACGTCAAAACAGCAATCGTTAAACTCAAAAAAATCACAAATCAGAATGTTAGACATATTACTACCTCATTTACAGGAGCTTCATTGTCTCGAAATACAGCATCATGACTGTCAATCTCTTCTCCGAACTCTGTTTTTAACAGATCTCCAGAATTTCCAACAACAGCGCATTTATGAAACTGCCGTGGGTGGAACGGAGGCTTCGCGGGAAGGATCACATTAAGATGCTCCTCACACAATGTACGATTATAACACTTCTTAGCTCCCCTGAAACCCAAAAGATCAAAGAGCTCAACAAGAAAGATCAAATGACACAAGCAAACCATTAGACAAGGCGTTTAGGATCATACAGCTGTGCAATTCTCATAGCTGCATAGTCCAACCATCCATCAGGGCGTACATCGAGGTATTCTCTTGTCAATACTGTAGTCATATTGCGATACTGCATTACTCAGACGTATTAGAATCCTGAGAAGTTCTCAAACAAGAAAATCTAAACAGAGAAAGAAAGAAGCACGAACCTGCTCCCATAAGAGAACTGCCTCACAAACATTATACTTGAACTCTAATGCTTCAAAAACTTTAAATTGTACATTGTACTGAAATGGAAAGACAGTAATATAAGTGGAAAAAACTTGATCACTTTAAAACCAATGAAATCTCAAAAAGAAACCATACAAATGTAAACCTACCCAAGTGCTGTTAGTGCCTTCAGGGAACTTGAGGATCAAATTGCAGTGATCAATAATATGTGCAGAGAGTCCAAGCCCTCTGTTCGCCTGCATAAACAGTATAACATAATTCTGACTACCAACACAGCTTCCAAACTACAAAAATTCAACACAATCCCAAAACCTAGACTCTTCCAACACAAAATCGAGTTTTAGCAGGTGTACTTCCAGATCAGTATTTATGTTAGCTTCCACAAAAGATGGTTGCATAAGATCAAAAACAAGTGCGCAAGAATACATAATAATATTCACATTTTGAAAGTGAGGCATCGATCAAAATCCAAAAAAGAAATTGGGAATGGAGACAAACCACGCACTGTTGAACGCTGGACTGAAAATCTGACAAGATCTGGATATCTTCCTTGTGAAGATCTACTTTACGAGTATTACTAGCTGCGAGATGAAGAATCAAAATCGTGATTCGAACAATCGAAGATGAAGAGCAAGTGTAATGGAAAAGAAAAGGTTTTGCGCAGGAGGAGGACCTGCGAAGAAGGAAGATTGGATGGTGAAAAGGAAAACGGAAAAAACTGCGACGGCACAAAGAAGTTGAAGAAGCGGCAGTTTCCGGCCAGCTTGGTGAGATCTCATTCTTCAACCATGAAAAAGCGAACCCAAGGGAGGGGGAAGTGAGTGAACGATCGAAGAAGAAACTGATGCCGCCGGACGAAGAAGGTTTTTTTGTTATTTCTTAAAAAGAACAGGGACATTTTAGTAATATCAAAGAAATATGTAAGTTGAAAACAATGGTCGGCCTCGTCACGCTCCTTCTTGAGACTGTTTTTTTTTTTTCTTCTTTCTGAGATTTGCTTTCTCTGCTTGAGACTGTAACAGTACGTGGAGTTACTTTAGCCTGTTGTCTACATTTCAAATCTGCAAATTTATTTCTCCAGTTCTAAGTGAACTCAAGATTTTAGCTTCTCTTTTTTTCTAGGGTTCATTAGAACAATTTTGGATCTTGAGTCTACAGCTGAAAAGACCCGACTTTGATTACTGGGTATATAAAAACCATCTGTAAAACCGTCATTGTTGTTCTCTTTACTACTTTGGGGACTTTGGTTTTACGATTTCTGGTTGGTAGATAAATTTTGTTCTTCAAAAAGTTTCCTTTTTTAAAATCTCTTAGTTCCTTAAAGAATTGTAATTTAGGGTTTTAAATGCATGGATGGGAGAGAAGCTATGGCATTTCCAGACTCGCATTCTCAGTACTATCTTCAAAGAGGTGCTTTCACCAATCTTACACCTTCCCAGGTCGCGAGTAGGATTCACGCGCCGCCGCCACCTCCGGGAGTGAGGCCAATGTCGAACCCTAACATTCACCACCCTCAGGCTAACAATCCAGGACCTCCTTTCTCCATGGCTGAGCACAGGCATTCTGATTTCGGACACATCATTCACATGGGGATGGCTTCTTCTGCGGCGATGCAGCCGCCGCCACCGTCGGAGCCACCGATGGTTAAGAAGAAACGTGGACGGCCAAGAAAGTATGCTCCTGATGGAGAAGTCTCTTTAGGACTTTCTCCAATGCCTTGTGTTAGTAAGAAGTCTAAAGACTCTTCCTCAATGTCTGATCCTAATGCACCTAAACGAGCCAGAGGTCGACCCCCTGGAACTGGAAGGAAGCAACGCTTGGCTAATCTTGGTGAGATCTCCAGCTTTTCTCTGTACTTGGTCTAGTTAAGTTGTTGCTTTAGCTCTGTTGGCTAATCTTGAAGGACATGAGCTTGATCTTATCTGATTTGGTGAGAGTTTGAATGGTAGAAGCTATGTGTGATTCTATGGTTAAGTTAGGTTTTGGTGCTTTAGCTCTGTTGTTATTGCCATTCAAAATTGATTGGTAGGTATTAAATTGACTGATTCATGTGTGGTACAATGTGAGTTGAGATGAGAAATTGAGTCATTAGAATGTGGTTAGCTGTTAGTCAACTTAGTATTAGTAGATGTGGACGAAATCGACTTCTTGATTTAAGATACAATATGTAAGCTTTGGAATAAATTTCTTCTTCGTACATTGTGATGAACACGAGCTGGGGTCTTATGATTAGGTAGATTTGGATGCTAGAAGCTTAAGATGATTCTATGGTCAAATTAAGTTATTTATTTAGCTCTGTTGTTACTGCTACTCAACATCAATTGTTAGGTATTAAGTTGTGAAAGAGTAATTTGACTGATCCATTTGTGTTGAGATAAGTAATGGGTCATTTTAATGTCATTTAACTCTGTAAATCACTTTAGGTGAGTGGATGAATACATCAGCTGGATTTGCCTTTGCACCTCATGTGATCAGCGTTGGAGCAGGAGAAGTAAACTCTCGAAACTTTTTTCAGTCTTAATGATTTATGCAGCTTTTCAATTTCCTTTTATTTTTCTTGTAGGACATTGTTTCGAAAGTTTTATCATTTTCACAAAAAAGACCTCGGGCTCTTTGTATAATGTCAGGCACTGGAACGGTTTCTTCAGTCACTCTGCGTGAACCCGCTTCAACAGAGCCTTCCTTAACATTCGAGGTTTCAAAAACCATTCAATCAGTTAATTGGAAAAAGAACCAAAACGTGGAAACTAAAGATTCCTTGTCCCTTCATTGTGTTCTTTAGGGACATTTTGAGATTCTAAGTTTAGGTGGATCTTATCTGGTGAATGAAGAAGGTGGATCCAAAAGTCGAACAGGCGGTTTGAGTGTTTCTCTTTCTGGTCCTGAAGGTCATGTTATTGGCGGTGGAATTGGAATGCTTATCGCAGCCAGCCTCGTTCAGGTACTTTGAATCTTATTGGTTAAAAAGTGAATCTAAACATCATACTTATGAGTTGTTTATGCTGTGTTCTTTTCTCTTCAAGATTTAGCTCTTGCGATTTCATGATATTCATGTGGTAGAGTTTGAATGCATCTCTTACACAAAATTCTACTTGGTTTTTGGTGCTTTAGCGTTGTCAGTATCTGTTTGACAAAATTTTGGTTCAGCTAAGTTTTGGACTATCTAACCAAAACAAAAGAAGTAAATGATTCATTGATAAATAATGTTTATATAGTTTTGGTTTGGTTTGGTTGTAACTGCTTGGTATAACAATTGTGCTACCCGGAATACAAGAGTTCAAAATATGGTTCTGTTTTGGTTTGAGAAATTTTGTTTGGATCTATTTATATGTAATGTGTCTCTTTGTTTCTTTTTTTGGTTAACATGTAATGTGTCTCTTGGACTGATAAACTTGTTTGTTATTTTGAAGGTGGTGGCTTGTAGTTTTGTATACGGAGCAAGTTCAAAGTCGAATAATACCAATAACAAGACCATCAGACAAGAAAAAGGACAAAAGGAAGAGCAGAACAATAGCAATATAGAGACCAAACCAGCTAGTGCACCAGAACCAGCAGCATCGGCGGGTCAGCAAACGCCACAGAACTTCTCAGCTCAAGGAATGAGTGGATGGCCCGGTTCAGGCTCAGGCACAGGCAGATCACTTGACTCGAGCAGAACCATACTCACTGATATTGATCTGACTCGTGGATGATACTAAACAAAAATATTATTAGTCTTTCTTCCTATCACTACCCTTTAGTCTTGGAAGCAGCAGCATACAGAATGTGAGTGCTGTACATATCCTTCTTGTTGTAGATTTATCTCTGGGAATGTTAAAACCAGGCATTTAAGGATTGAGGCCAGATGTCTCAGTCCCTTCTAACATTGTTAAATGTAACAGAACCACCCACTTTCAGGCGATTTAAGGAGATTTTAACAGCTTTACGAATATAGTAACCTAAGTGAAACCGAATTTAGGTTACTATTTTGCTCAAAAAAATAAAAGTGAAACCGAATTTAGTATTGATTGGTGGAATATGGTTTTGGACTAGGTTTAATGGTTTGGCATTTTGACTCACAGATTAGATCAGTTTGGTTCATCCCAGTTAAACCAGCTTAACCACCTTTGGTTTGGTTTGGTGAACCTGTCAGTTGGTTCTTTTGTATCTTAGGGACGACATTCTCTTATGATATAAATGATCTGTTTTGTGTGTATTATGATGCTCTGGTGTCTTTACCAACCTAAATGGGAGAGGAACATGTTTGGATTTAGGAAACAAAAACAGAACAAATTCAAGTCCAAGTCAATATCATGGCTCTTTATTAAATGAGAGGTTCACAATCAAATACAATTCGATTCAGCAACAAAGCTTCATCATTCAGGAGATATTCAGAAGCTTCTTTATGTCATGCTGCAGAAAAATTGAGAGGAAAATTAGCAGAGAGAGTGAATGAGAGCGAGAGAGAGAGAGAGAGAGAGAGAGATTGTTTCTTTACCTCAAGTGTACGAGGGGAAGTAGTTGGATAATAACGTTCTACAGCTTGACCATTCTTGTCAACAAGAAACTTAGCAAAGTTCCATTGAATGTCATCACCGAAGATTCCCCATTTGCCTTTCTTCAAGAACTTATACAGAGAAGAAGCATTCTCTCCGTTTACATCAATCTAATACACAACAAAAACGGACAGATTCGATTGTTTTAAAAACCTCAAGACATATAGAATTGTAATGAATTCGTCGAGTGATCTACCTTGTTGAAAATGGGGAATTCAGATTTGAAGCGAGTACAGACAAAGTCGGTAATCTGGTCATTAGTTCCCGGTTCCTCGTCACCAAACTGGTTACAAGGAAATGCTAGAATCTCAAAACCTGCAACAGAACAACATCAATGGACGAGCTACTCGCGTGGAAGAAACAAGAGACTTATAGACATTTGTTGAAATCATATTGACCTTTGTCTTTGTACTTGCTATAAAGCTCATTCAATTCAGTGTAGTTTGAGTTTGTCATCCCACTGAGACCATCAGAGAGTAAAAACAAGACAAGAAAACAAACATTTTCGACAAAATTACAGTTGAAAGTAGCTTAATAGAAGGTGTAAAAATGTAACCATTTGGAAGCAACATTGACAATCAAAAGAACTTTGTCTTTGTATTGACTTAGTTCTAAGCTGTTCCCCTTTGCATCCTGTTACAGGAAGAAGAAGAGAATTCACAATTATTCAGCTAAAGACTCAGAAGCCAACACAACAAAATCAATCAAAGATCATACAAAACACTCTGCAAGACCAATCAACAGAAGAAGATAAAGCAAAAAGATCAAACTGAGAAAAGCAAATCCTAAACCAAACATCCGGATTCAACAGAAGACAAATCGTTCTTTCAGACAGTAATAATATAAATGTCACAATCCTTATCATCCAAAATAGCTTTTATAACCAACAAGACACCTTAAAGTAAAAATCTTTTCCCACTCTTAGAACCCAATATTAAAGGTGCTTCCTTTGAACAAAAGAATCACACATTATAGAGTGTTACTGAATCGATGGCTCAAGTAGAGCAATTTATTCACCTCGATGCTTATCTCGTAAACAGATTCTGGGTCCTTCATAGCCATTGCACTAGAGAAATGCCAGAAGCAGGAGAGAAGAAAGGAGACTATTGGCAATATTTGATTTTACACGCGCGACTAATGCGCGTGGCGTTTGATAATGAGCTGCGTTACTCTTATCTTTGCCGGTAATTATCTTTTGGGCTTACTGGGCTTCTGTCTAATGGGCCAGCTTTTTATATATATTTTCCGTACCAACATAAATTTCACATTTTGGGAATCATCTTTAGAAACCTAAAATATTCAAGAAAAAAAAAACGAACTACATTTGAAAAATTGACAATGAGATTCAGAGAAAACAAAAATTATACAGTTTTTGCAATCTTACGGAGTAAACTATCCATAGAAATATCAAAAGCATCTCGAAACCTATCAAACTTAGCATTAAAATCTCCATAGACCAAACCAGGTAAAAGCTCATGAACAATGTAACTCCTCATATCCTCTCTCTCCCTTAGTGTCTTTGACATCAACTTGTCAATCACATTCACGCTCTTTAACTTCACATCTTCTTTGTTTATATACACTGAGTATCTCCGGTGATCTTCCGGTAAATGCCACGTGTACTGATAGTACGCGCTGTACGGATCAAAGATCACCGGAATACAACCTGATATGAGGGAATCGAAAATCGATTTCCTTGTCGGACTGTCTCCAGGCGGTTGGAGGCAGAACTCCGAATCTCGGAAAAGTTCAATAACCGATTCCGGTTTATCGCAGCTTCCGTTGGTACAATTCAAAAACCGGCATTGGTTTGGTGATGATGTGCATTGATCAATCAATATTGACCTAATGTTATCAGGGTTACCAGGTCTTGCTCCACCAGCAAAGCTGATTAGGCTCCGACGAGATTTTCCGATGATCTTGTTTTGCCAGGTGGTGATATCATCGTCGGTTTTCGGGTGGAAGTATGTCGGATGAGGTATCGCTACGTCGTTAGCTTCCCATGGATGACGTTCGATGAGAAGCTTTGTAGGATTTTTCATTTCTTGCATCTCAAGTAAACTTGAACCCCACGAAAACTTTTTGTTCCTCCTAAAATCCCAAGAGATCTTTCCGAGGACAAAAACATGATCTTTCCCGGCGTTTTTCCTCCATGACTTTTTTGATCCGAGCCATTTAACAACCTCTATCGCCAAAACGTCCTTCACATCCTCAGAAACGTTCTTGAAATGCCACCTCAAAACATCTAAACCACCATAGAAAGGCACATAGAAGAGCTTTGCTTGGGTCTCATCATAAATCCTACATGGATGCTTCAAAATTCTAGAGTGAAATATCGGCTCGAGAGAGTACTGATGCGTACTGAACCAACCTTTACCGAGATTCTCAATTAATTCACCAAATGCATCGTTCTTGAAGTAGCTGCAAAAATTGGCCCATGGAACCATATCGGAGCATTCCCTCAACAAATCTTTGTTGAATTTAGACGGTAAATCGTAAACATAAACCCCTTTTCCTTCGCAAGATTCAGGCTTTTCGCGGTTGCTTCTCATCGATAACCAAGATCTTTGTATTTGAAGATACTTGTCCACGGCTTTTAGAGCAGTCTCCTCGTCTTCGTCCTTCGGTTTGAAATATCGGTATCGCTCTTCGCCGGTTTCTGGATCCCAATCAACGAAGACATCGTGGTCAATCTCGTTTTTGGGTTTAGAATCTTGATCAAGAACAAAAACTCTTCCTGCGAAGGTTTCTCCGGTGAAAGTTTCATTCTTTAGGACGTTGAGGCTTGTTCCGACAGCTGATTTGTCTGAATCTCTTTCTCCGACGAAAGTTTTTGGTAAACCCTTGTCTCCATCTTTACCAAGAACAACAACATTCTTCTCTTCTTGACTTCTTACCACATCTTCACTAACCGGTTTAGTGAAATTGTTGGCTGGTACACGTAAACCGGGCTGAGAACCAGCTGTGAGACAATAAAGATCGTTGAGCTTCCGCGAAGAGATGCATATATGAACAACGTTACCGGAGATAACGGTCGTGGAAGTGGACCAAAGATAAATTAAGAAGAGAAAGAGAATCGTGAGAGGCACACGATAGAGAATTGATCTTGAGAAGATCGAACAAATGTTACAACAGCAAGTACGAGAATCTTTAAGTGTTTTCTCGGGTTTTTCAGTTTCGGTCTTTTTGGATGTTCTTGGTCGTCTCTTTGAGACGGAGACAGGCATTTTCTTGTTTGGTTCTTTTTGGATTGATCTCTTTTGAGTGTAAGCTTTTGTAGATGTTTTGCTAGGGACATGCACGCACGTCGTCTGATAATTGTAATAGATGATCATTGAGTTTGCACGTCTTGGTGTAACAAAAGTAAATTATTTGACTTAGAAGACTTATAATTGAATATCAGATATATCTAAATCAAATTGTATATTAATATATGTGTTAATTTAGCATATATAATGTGCATATGTGCAAGATGTTAATTGTATATCAATATATGTGCATATGTTAATAATGTGCAAGATGTTAATTGGCTAGCTTGTGGCACTTACAATTAACAATGCTAAAATTTTAAATTGCCACTTACAAATAACAATTATTTCGAGTGATTATGAATATGTGCATATGTGAAAGATGTTAATTGTATATCAATATATGTGTTAATTTAGCATTCATTGAATCTCATATATATAGCGAAATTAATCTAATTAAGTGTAAGTTGTAGTAAAACGAACTAATTAAATCGACGTACGTGTCTCCAAGTCTGACTATAAGATTTTGTAAAAAGCTCTCTTATGGTTGTGAAATTTATTCATTTCTACCAATAGATTGATGGCTAGCTTGTGGCAAAAAAATTCCATTATTATTCATGGCATGTCTGTAGCTAAGTAGTAAGTATACTTCTGTTACCATAGGTACAATAAAAATAATCTCACTCGTATAAATACTGCTTCTGAGCAGGGTTTAAACATTTCATAGGTCTTGGAACACTTAAACATATCAATAACCATAAAAAATTCTTTATATTTCGATTAAAAAAACCAATACTGTTTTGGTTTTATCAAAAACTAGCAAAGCATAAGTTAAACAAGGATTCAATTTGCA
The DNA here is from genome assembly GCA_004349715.1 of Crucihimalaya himalaica. Taxonomy (NCBI): domain Eukaryota; kingdom Viridiplantae; phylum Streptophyta; class Magnoliopsida; order Brassicales; family Brassicaceae; genus Crucihimalaya; species Crucihimalaya himalaica. The sequence continues at coordinate 1,335,177 of SMJT01000038.1, read as the reverse complement.
TGATGCATACATGCAAGAACAAAATGAAAATTTTCATTGTTTTTTTTTTGTTGATGGAGGAGACAAGTAGTTTATAAAATTATGGAAAGATAAATAGTCAATTTTGTATGTTATGGTTACAGATAAAGACTATTTTATGGCCCATTTTTATCCATTCAAAGAATTTGTGTAAACATTTTTTTCTCACAAAAACAAATTTTATAGACCATTTTCCAATGACTTTTATGGTGGTTGGAAATTGGTTGGAAACTTTTCGACCACCCGTCTCTTTGGAAATTGTGGTCGGAATCCGCTAGGTTTTATTGTAGTGCAATAGCTAAAATTACTTTTCCGTGAAGCTGCATGGAAGCGGAAGCAGGTACGCGGAAGCAGAAGCGTTTGGAAACGGAGAAACGAATATTTTGAAAAAATTAGGAAGCGGCGTGTACGTGTTGGAAGCATATATATATTATTTATATTGAAATATTAAACATATACCATATTAAAAATTATACTTAAACACACAAATTTGATACGTATAATTTAAAACTCACTAAAAATAAAAATCAAATAGTCTTTTTTTTGTTACAGTAAATAAAATTCGATAATTCAAAGTCAAAATTTAGATCACTCTCTTCATTCTCATTTTCTTTAGTTTTCTTTAAACAAAATCATTTCAAATTTTGTATCATCTATAAAACACCATTAAACTCAAGTGTCTCAATTTACTTAATTCAATTTAATTAATTAATCAATTCTACCGTTGCTATTTTATTTTTATTAAAAATAAAATACAAAGACTTGTATACAAAAATATGAATCGCAAAACTAGTTTAAGTCTTGTATAATAAAACTAACCAAATTAATTTCCTTATTTTTTTAGTTATTTGTGACATTAAAATTTAAAAATGGAAGTATAATTCCAAAACGGAACCGCAAGCTTTCAACGAGTTTACAAAGTAGAATTTTTTGAAGCGTTATGGAAGCGAGATTTCGAAAGCTTCCGATTCCGACTATGATTCCGAAGCGGAAAGCGGATCTCCGACGAAACTTATGTGCGTCCTAGTAATTGTCACTCGTCAAAGATATATCGGCATAAGATGGAGGAGAATGATCACCCAAATATTGTACTACTACCTGATCAAACTTTTCAGATCTCACATTGAATCTTACTAAGCACCATTCACTTATCCTAGTACCAGTCCAAGCGCCATAATTAATACACAACCCCATTAATGCACACACCTTTAGTTTTGGGACGACGAATAATTTTTATTACATTCAACCATCCTCCATGATTTATCAACTCCTCCCAATGTGAATACTTGATGTTCAAAAGATGGACCATCCCAGTATTCATTCACTTTTTCCGATATGCACAATGCTTTATTCTTGATTTCACTTTAGGTTAAGGTATGGACTTACCTGTGCTAAGGTTACATATAAATTGTTCTGGTCCACATCCAAGACTTATCAAGCCATTAACGTAATAAAGCATAATCCTAATCTTTATTTATGTCCTCTGCTCTTGTGTTGTACGTAATAGTATTCTAATATATATTTGATATATTCCTTTTCAAAATAGAAAAATGGAAGCAACAAAGATTGAGATATAGATGCAATTCACCAGGAAAAAAATTATATTTCACCATAGAAAAAGAATTCACCATAGATTTACAGTACGGTTTATTGGTTTTATTAAATTCAATAACCGGTAATCGGTTTAGTTCGGTTTCTAAGCTCGCTCCACCTGAATCTCACGAATCTCCAGATTATCAAGCTTCTTAGGCCGCTTGTAGTTCTTCAACAAGAGAGAGCAACATACAACACTGACAGAAGAAGCAGCCATTGCAGCACCTGCAATCCATGGTGGCAACCTGAAACGTGTCCATGGGAAAAGCACTCCCGCAGCGATTGGTATCCCCATGAGGTTATACCCGAGAGCCCATACATAGTTGAGGCGGATTCTTGAGAACGTTTTCCTTGAAAGATCAATGGCTGTGATCACATCTTCTAAGTTGCTTTTCATCAGAACTATATCCGCTGCTTCTATGGCAATGTCGGTTCCTGCACCTATCGCCATGCCTACATCCGCTGCCACGAGAGCGGGTGAGTCATTGATTCCGTCACCCACCATTGCCACAACATATCCCGCAGCCTGCAATATCATTCCTTTTATCAATTTCAATTTTGTATATTCATAGATGTGAACTTTTTAACATTTAGGGTGGAGCTATTAAAGTACCTGTAATTCCTTGACTTTCTGTGCTTTTTGCTCAGGTTTAGCTTCTGCGATAACAGAGTCGATACCGACTTCTCTAGCAATGGAATTTGCGGTTCCCCAGTTGTCACCAGTTACCATGATGCTTTTGATATTCATGGATTTTAGAATGGAGATGGCTTCTTGAGCACTTGGTTTTAAAGGATCCGAAACAGACAAAACTCCAATCAACTCGTTGTTTATGGCGACAAGGATCCCCGTCTGGGCCATCTCTTCAGCTTCAGCTAGCAACTCTTCAGCATCGACTGGAATAACAAGTCCATGACCAGTCATCAGATTCTTGTTTCCCACCATTATCTCTCTTCCTTTAACGATGGCTTTCACTCCGTTTCCAGTGATGGACACAAAATCACGGGCTTCAGGCCACCCAGGGTTTTCTTCGTCATCTCTGAATTTCTTTGCATACTCGACAATGGCCTTTGCTAATGGATGCTCACTGTTTACCTGATAAAAGGATAATGTATTAGTGATATTGTTTTTGATGTATGCTGTGAGCTTTGGAAATTTAACCGTAAAAATTTGCTATATGTTCGATGGTTACAATGGGTTACCTCAGTTGCAGCAACAAGTTCATAGAATTCTCGAAGTACCATGTTTTTCAGGAGTTTGGTTTTAACAACCACTGGTTTCCCCATCGTGAGAGTTCCTGTCTTGTCAAAGACAATGCAATTTACCTACACCGTCACTACAACTGTTAGGTCTCATCATCTAAAGAAAATAAAATGGTACAAAAAACCTTCATCACATACAAAATAATAAGTTACAATGCGGCAAGAGACCCTATAAGCATGACAAGTTGCCACACACTAACCTTGTATGCTCTTTGTAGGGCTTGGCCACCCTTTATCAGCACACCTTGGGATGCTCCAACCCCAGTGCCAACCATAACAGCAGTTGGAGTAGCCAGCCCAAGAGCACATGGACAAGCAATGACCATGACCGAGATCCCGAACTGAAGAGCTAGCTCGAAGCTATCCATTGAAGACGGAATCCAGGATTCAGGGTACCATTGCAGTTTCCCAGCTAAGAACCAGGCAAGCCAAGTTGAGAACGAGAGGAAAATTACCTTGCAACATTATAATTCAGTGAGTTTAAAAAGTAACTGTGCCTTGAAAAGACTAAACTTTCTGGTTATCAAAATGTCATATTACTCACCAGAGGAACAAAGAACTTGGAAATCCGATCAGCCAACTTCTGTACTGGAGCTTTCGCTAGCTGCGCAGACTCAACAAGTCGAACAATCTGAGCAAGAGCACTCTCTGAACCAACCCTTGTAACCTTAACATGAAGAACTCCATTCTCGTTCAAAGTGCCTCCTATAACTGTATCACCCTTTCTCTTTGCCACTGGCCTTGCCTCTCCAGTTATCATACTTTCATTCACATGACTTTGTCCCCATATGACATAACCATCTGAAGCTACTTTAGCACCGGGAACGATTTTGATCACGTCATTCTTCTGTATCAGTCGACCGTCAATCTCTTCTTCACCAGTCACATTCCCTTCCTCATCCAGAGACAACAATATCGCAGTGTCGGGTGCCAAGTTCATAAGCTTTGCAATCGCTTGAGATGTTTTTCCTTTAGCCATAACCTCCAAATATTTTCCTAGTATGATAAACGAAATGAGCATGGCGCTAGTCTCAAAGAAATCTACTCCCATGAAATTAGGAGAAGTTGCAGCTCTCAACACTGTGTATAACGAATAGAAATAGGCTGCATTTGTTCCCAGAGCAATCAGAACATCCATGTTAGCCGATCCCCGGCGTAAAGCCTTGTAAGAACCAGAATAAAATCTCCAACCTATGACAAACTGGACAGGGGTAGCCAAAACCCACCTTATGATTTCTCCAATGGTGAGCATATTGATGACCTTAAACATCAGTAACTCTTTAATTCCAGGGATATACATAAAGACCATGGCTGTCAAAAACACAGGTACCGTAAAAACCAAACTCCAGAGAAACGACTTATAGTACTGCTTAATCTCCCCTTGCTTCTGAGATTCTCTGCCTACCCCTCCCTCGGAAAATATTGTTGCCTTGATGTGACCACTATGACCAAAGACAGTAGACTCAATCACCTGAATGAAATTTCTCGGCCCCGTCACATCAGGTTTGTACAATACAGATATCTTATCAGTTCCATGGCCGATCTCAACACTTTGAACCCCAGGAAGTGCTTCAAGCGATCTTTCAATTAATTTCATGGATTCATCAGTTAACTCACCATCAATCTTCAAATCAATCTTGCTCACATCCTCACCAGTACTTATAAGCTCGGCTTCAAATCCAGCATTTTCTATCTCTTCCAGTAGTTTATCAGAGCTAAGGAGTTTAGGATCATAATGAATTTCAGCTTCTTCAATTGCTAAAGCCACATGAGCTCTCTGTACACCATTAACCGATTGCAAAACTCTTTCGATAGTTGAAGAACAAGAAGTACAAGTCATACCGTTAATTCTTATCCTGCAAACTTGTCTAGACCTCTCATTCGCCTCATTTTCTATCAAGGATGCTTCAAAACCAGCATCTTCAATAGTCTCACGAATTGTCTCCACCTATATAGTCCAAATCAAAAGGAGCAAACTAAGAACCCTATATTCATAATTCCCACCACAATTGTAAAGCAAAAACCCTAAATCCCAAATCAAGTCTGCTCAGAAACATTCCAATAGAGTCAACTGAGGAGAATCAGATAATTCAATTAAGATAAAATCATAGCTTACATCGACAAGGTTAGGGTAAAACAGAATCTGAGCCCGATTATTCAGTGCATCGATGACAGCTTCATGAATCCCAGATAGACGTTTAATAGCTTTCTCAACAGATCCAGCACAAGCTGAGCAAGTCATCCCCAATACTTGAAAAATCGCCCTAGAAATCTCCTCATCGATCTCAAACGCCGCCGTCTCCGACGATGATCCACCGCCGCCGCGTGACTTGGTTAGGTTCTTCCGCACCAGAGGGTAACGCTCGCTGAATCTCTCTTTCCGTATGCATGTAAGCGCCAAGAGCTTCGTCGCCATGTGAACGAATCTGGTTCTTTTTCGTATCGAATTTGATTTTTGCTTTTTTAGGTTTCGTGGGAAATGTGAGACTTTGAATTGCTTAGCTTTTTAAATAGAAACGGCGAGGGAAAAAAGGTTTGCGGTTGCTTAATGACAAAATATGTGGGCCGATTCTGTAAATATTTAAACCATAGGGTCCTACCAATAAATATAGTTCTTATTATAATCCTCTAATAAAGCCTTAACACATTTGACTTTTAAGGTTCGTTGTGATAATGAATTGGTTAATTAACAATGTCATCATTACTACGACATGATGAAAGTAATCTTACTTGTTTTTTTTCTCATTCATCAAGTTACATTTTTTCTTATATAATATATGTTGCGTGCAATTAAATAAATGACTTATAATAATATCGACGAAACTTTGCTAATCCATATCCATTTTAAGGTAAAATGGAATCTCTTATACGTGTCTGTCTAATCTAATATTTGATGGCACTTTCAAAGTATTCTACCTCGTAAGAAGTCGTACCAAATTGAAAATTTATGACTTTTAACGACTATAAAACAGTCAAATCATTATAGATGGGCTTAATTGACTTGTGAGGCCCATTTAGTACAACACGAGACTAAATCTGGGCTTATTGCTATCATACGACGCCGTTATGCATTGTGAAATCTCTTCTTTGTCTGCAAACTCGCATCTCTCTGACTTATAAGATTAATTTAAGGACAATGTATATAACATAAGATTGATAGATCCAAACATACAATTACATATGATAAGCACATTCTTCAATCTCTCATAGATTTTCCAAATAATACAGAAAATCTTTCATAAACTCTATGTTCCCTCTCTCTCTTCCTTTACAAACACTATTGAACACCCGAAACACAAAACTAATCAAGAACGTAAGAACACAAACACACTCGTCAAGATCAGAGCAAAAAAAAGAAGAATATCAAATGTTGTAATCAGTCGATTGATTTACAGAGTTGAGGGTTTGGTTTTCAGTTAGTTAGCATGCATCATTCGACACTCGTTTCTCTCCTTTCTCCTTCATCATTCTCATTACGAGTCAAGCGCGAGCTCGGCCCAAGCCAAAGAAGATGATCTAAGCTCCGCAGAAATTGACAGACTGATTCTTCTCTCCAAAGTCTCGCATAGCTCTTGCACTGAGGGCTTGTTGTTATTGTTGTTGTTGATGGTTGGATCCCGGTTCAAGCATTGGCTCGCCACTTCGCATACCGTCTCAAGATCTTCTTGGTTAAAATGTTTCAGCTCTGGATCCACCAATCCCGCCATTGCCTCTGGCGCTTCAAGGAACTCCTTTGCCTGCACAATGCAACAAACATGTTAAATGGTAAAAACATTTGCAACCAAAAACCACATTCAAGGTTCGATAAAACTAAACAGGTGAAAAAAGGTCGAGACTTTCACTTCCAGGAGTTTAAACAGAGGAGGTATTTACTCAGTACCAAGTATTTAGAGAATAGCTTCTTTTTTTCTTACCCATTCAATTAAGAAACCTTTGTCTTTGCAATAAGGAGGTCTTCCACTGACAATTTCCAGCAAAAGAATGCCGAATGCATAGATATTACCCGACACATCGAGATGTCGGCTCTCCATTCCATTTGGGAGCACACATATCGAACCCTGACTACTAATATTTCTTAAATTCTTTTCTGATCTCGCAAGAATCGTCTTCCAGCATTCGAAATCAACTAGCTGCATCAGAGAAAGTCAGAAAAAGAAAGAACGTCAACTTAAGTAAGCTTAGCTTAGCTGTGGAGGTTAGCTATATTCTACACGAACTATTGTATTGCTCAGATAACAAGCTTGTCTCACTTTACTTTACCTTGGGAGTAAAATCTTCAGTGAGATAGATTGCGTTTGAGCTCAGCTCAGAGATTGTAAATGGAGGATCAAGTTCCATATGAAGGTACTTGAGACCGCGTGCGATGCCTATAACAATCTTCATCCGTCTTGCCCACGATACTAAAGCCGCTTCCCCATCTGCATCAAACCATTTATCATAACTATGTTATCTAGGCAAAGCAGTACAGTATGATGAAACAAGCTCTGAGGAAGTTAGATTATTTACAGTGGAGGTGCTCATATAGTGTTCCGTTTGATGCATACTCAAAAACAAGCATTCTTGTAAATGGTGAGGTCTCTTTGCAGTATCCAAGTAATTTCGCTGTGTTCTCGTGGTTTAATCTGGCCAAGTCTGCAACCTGAAACAGTGCGAAAACAGCACAGAAATCTCAGGAAAAGGAGAATTTTCTTACAGATTGTTCTATCCAATGACTTGGTAATGATAATAACATGACAAGACGGTACCTCTCTCTGAAAATAGAGCTCGAGATATCCGGTCCAATCTTCTTCTTTTACGCAAACAGAGATAACCGCAATCTCAGATCCACCTTTCATCGTTCCTTTATAGATTTGACTATCTGCAGATAAACCAATGATGTTGCTAAAGTCTTCACACGCCACTTCGAGCTCTTGTCTTGTTAATCTCGAGACATCCTTCAGCATTTCAGAATCTGTAGTTAAGAAAATAAAAATGACACTTCTTTTGAGTTCTATACTCCATGGATTTTGTACTGGAAGGTGGAGAATTCTAGAAAGATTCTAACCTACGTAGACTGTGAACTTTTCCTTTTCGCTTGATGATTTCTTCCAAGGAATGATGAGAGATGATCTGTTGTTCCAGCGGTGAACTGCTGAGAAAACTGCAACTAGAAGGAGCAAACCAACCATTGACCCTGTGACTATCTCAAGAACTAGAAGCCATTTAGGTTTTGATGCTCTATGGTGCTTAGCCACCATTTGAGCTGACTGGTGCTTAGGGGCAGTGCTCGGGCTTTCATGAGTTCTGACCAGTTGTGCATTACCTGCGACGGGGATAACATTCAGAAAATCAAAACTAGTCGAACATGTGTGTCGATGAAGTGAAAAGTTTCTATCTTACTCACCGCATTGGGAAGAAGGTCTATGCCTAATATCCTTGTTTTGCATGCAGTTCCCTTGAAAGCTTGTCCTAGTGACCAAAAAAAAAACTCTCAGGCTGAATTGGGGACTTTGAGAGTTCAGAAAGACAGTATAGATAGGAATACCTAGGAAGGTACTCGAAACATTTTGGAATGTTGCCCTCAAAGAAATTGTATGAAAAGTCAGCTACTTTTAAAGACTTGCACAAACCGGCGATGTTAGCACTTGAATTTGAAGAATACCTAATGAAACGAAGGGAAAACCCTGATTAACATAGCCATCATAGACAGAAGTCACAGAGTGTTTCATCTTTTGATTCTTGAGCTATGAAACTTACACTTTCGACTGATAGTCCGATGCTCCAGCAACAAGAAGACTTCCTTGAAGCCTATTCCTGTCAATATGAAGTTCTCTAAGGTACTTCAAGTTACCGAGCTCTGAAGGCAACTTTCCAGTTAAACCATTGGACTGAAGGTTTCTGTAAAATGTGAAACAAAACTGGCGGCTCAACAACTCATCTGTCAGAATGGTATGAATGTGTCATTTTGATTGCGAAAATGGTTGAATCTTAATTACATTATCATGATGCTGGATAAACTCCCGATCTCTGCCGGGATTGGTCCCATCAGATGATTGTTTCCCAAGTCCAAGGTCTTGAGATTTTTTAGCTTTCCTATTTCCTTAGGTATTGTCCCAATAAGAATGTTCCCATGTAGGATTCTACAGGAGCATATAATGATGTTAACTCCTAAACTCAGTGCATCAAACTACATATTTGTGAGTATGTGAGAAAGAGATGAAACCGTACAGTTCTTGCAGGTATGTTATTTGACCCAATTCCGGCGCAAGAAACCCTTTTATTGATGAAGCCGATATATTTCTGCATGATAAGAAGATCCAAAGACCATAAGCTCAAGCCAACTTCATCCTAAACCACTTATACACAACTGATTTTGCAGATACTATACAATAATAAGTAAATGCAAGAAAAAGACGAAAGATTCTTACATCTTGATAACATGATCTTTAGATGGAGAGCAATTAATGCCGGTCCAATCACAAGGATCTGAATTGGGGTCATTCCAATTAGACATAACTAGCAAAGGGTCCTCATAGATAGCTTCCTTGAATCGTCTAAGAGCTTCAACTAAAAAAGAGAAACAAAAAAAACAGAGTAGAGGATCCACAAATCTATCAGTATGATTTTCAATGATCAGACCTTGAATTAAGGCTTCAAACTTCACGGATTCGACTGATCTTATCTATAATAAAAGGTATAATTTTTACAGGTTGATTGATATTCTTCACTTATCCCAACTCTTCTCAAGTTAAGTGAGGAATTTATAACAGAGATTTATGGAGACTGGAGAATCTAAAAGGGTAAAAGGTATGAACTTTCTCTAGCATTTTCTTAGTAAACCTAACAAAAGAGAAAACAATTGAAATCTGAGATCTGGGTTTAAGCAAATTAACACAAGAAAAGAGATTAACAAATAGTTACCTTCATTAGAGGCAAACCCATCACAAGAAACAAAGAAGAGCCCAAGAACAAGAGCTAACGAACAAAACTTCGATCTCATCGTCTTTCGAAAGATTACTTCAAATTTCAGCTCATTAAAAAGGAAACAGAACCCAGATTCTATAATGCAGGATCAACTAATTTCCAGATGAAAACTCTGGAGAAAGACGAGGACTTTCTTTGAGAAGTACACTGCAGAAATGAGATGGTTTAAGCTCAAGAAGAGACCAAGATTAGCAAAAGTAAAGATCGAGGGAGAGAGAGAGAGAGAGAGAAGCTGAAGAAATGGAACAAGGAAATGGTAAAGGGAAGTGAAAGTGAAAGTGGACAAGATTATATGATTGATTTAGCAATAACCTGTCAAAGGAAACTCACTGAGAAGAAGATTAAAGAAAGAAAAGTAAGGAATTAGCAGAAATGATGAAGTGTGTGTTGGGGGGGGGGGGGGGGAGAGACTTGGATTCAAAGACAGGTTTTTGTTTTTCCTTGTTGGAGGGGAAAAATGAGCTTTTATATTATTTAATTATGGATGTTTCTAACATGAATGTTAGTTTTTAGATCGATTTTATGTGTATTTATATGACTAAATCATATATTGGAATTTTTTATAAAATCTATAATACATATGTGTGGCAAACTGGCAATAGAGCTTAACACCAAATTAATAATAAGGAAATATCCAAATGTTTCTATATCAGGAATTGATTGTTCTAGTGGCATATGTACAACTGTATCTTGCATGAGATCTCAATCGTAATAACTAGTAGTATTTTTCCAATATAGATTATGGTAAATAAAATAATGAATAATCTATTTTAAGAATATAATCGTTAGTATTTTAAATGAAATTTTATTTTATAAACTGGTCTACTGAAAAGCTTTAACACAAAAAAAAAAATGGGACAGATTCATATTCGAGGAGGAAAAGTGAATTAGAATAAATATGGTTGGAAGATTCTTAATAATAAGAGAGTATAATATATAGTTGCTAATCATTGAAATAATAGCGCGTTTAATTTTATAAAGAGAATTTTTCATGGTACGGTGTCTCTACTACGGTGATCTAAACTCTAAAGGCTATGCGAAGCTGTTGGTGGGACATACCGTACTACCGTAGACCGCAACTATGATCAATAACTTGTATTTTAATCGGACGGTGAAGATTTGAACATATGCAACACTAATATATACAAAAAATTGTTGTCAAAAAAATAAAAAATTGATGTACGTTTTAGTAAAGTCAAAAAAGGAAGAAACTAGATACCCATAGTAAAATACATTACTATTAAGGCTAATAAATATTATGTTGTAAAATAAAATTCAAATATACGTATTTGTAAATTGTAATAAGCTATGTTCCTATATACTACTATGCTCCATGAATTATTATTTTTTGTGTGAGAGACAAAATGGTTCGTCGAAAGTTACGCGGCTTACGCCACCAATCGTGCGAGCTTATGCTCGCTGCATTTTAGGTTTTTTTTTCTTTTTCTGGTAGTAATAATATGTTTATTGTTAGAACTTAAAACCATTAATTATCACAATAACACAAACTATACTCATATATTATAAAGAGAAATTCTTTCAAATACTATTAAATAAGTTTATTTTCTAAAAATACCATAATAAATATTATTTTCCAAAAATACCATTAAAAAATTTTATTTCTAAAACTACCACAAATTTAAAACTGAATTATAAGGGTTTATAATTTAAATATTTGGGTTTGGGTTTGGGTTTAGGGTTTAGTTTTGAAGGTTTATGGTTTAGTTTTGAAGGTTTAAAGTTTGGTTTTAGTTTTATAGTATTTTTAGAAATAAAAATTTTTGTGATATTTTTGGAAAATAATACTTGGTATGGTATTTTTGGAAAATAAACTTATTTTAGTGGTATTGATGAGAATTGCTATATTATAAATGTGTGTATATAATATTTACACACAAACAAACACAAGAATAATATAAATAGCTGAAAAGAAAAAGATGATTATGACGTTATTTTAAAATAATATCACTTGCAAGGGAAGAATAGTTGGACTCCTTAACCCCCACTTAGTACGGGGGTTGTTACTACTTGTTAGACTTGAAAGAGATAGAAAGACCGACTGAAAGTAAAATAAGGGTTGGACCTAAACACCAAATCAAGAACAAGAAGTCAATGAGATTTCTTGTTTAATGTGAGTTAAGTTAAGATAGGTTAGAAGCTGGTTAATTACCGGTGACACATTTGTAAAAACTTCATCTTCAATTCCAAGGATAAAACAATTCAAGAACAGAACTTATATGTCTTCAAACAAATATTCTCTTCAAAATTACTCCAAAATTTTATTAGATTGGATATTTTTGTAATATTGAACTTGTATTTCATAAAATAAATACGTTACAGTGCCTCATGAAAAGGATAAAGGAACAATACTATTTTAGAAAGCAAAAAGAGTTCTGATTCATTGAAAGGCTAAAATCTCCATTAAGCTTTCTCTATAAAAATTTGTTGTTTCATGGAATTAAATCAAACATAAGTGTGAAGTGATTTAATCTGCTGAATAAAAAATTACAGAAAAATAAAAAAAATGTGTGATTGGATAAATCTTGTGGAACGACGGAGTTAAGTTATTTAATATGAAATCTCACCATATTTAAGATATCATTTGATCATCAAAAAATTATTAAATATATATTTAAAATTAGAAAGAGATGAAACATTCTAAATATATTAGAGTAAAATAACATTAAAAAATATTACTCAAACACTTATTTTGTTTAATACATTCATAATATATATATATATATGTATGTGTGTAAAGCTTAAAAATATTTTCTAAACACTTATAATTTCAAAATTATAAACAACAAGATCTGGATAATAAATTAAAATTCATGCAACCATATTAATATTCATCCAATCGTATTATCTATGTTCAAAATTGTTTTTTTGCCATAGAAAAATGAAAATAAACAATATATGTTGCTATTACACAAATAAGCAACTATATCCTCACTTAATTGTTTAATGTCCATTTACTTGTATTTTTTTTGTAAATCCTGCGTTTTTGTAAATCTTGCATTTACTTGTAAATCCTGCATTTTTGTGTGTTTCTAACTCATTATACATTTTTTTTTTAATTGGTAAAATTCTTGTGAAATCGTGTTAGAAAACGCAATTCCGCCATTACGCAATTTACCAATCGAAGCCATAATGTAAGAATATTAGAGAAAAAAACATCAGGCAAATTAACACAATAAAGTTGGGAAAATCATATACAACGCTCAACAACTCTATCAATTAAATAATTTCTAAAAATTGTCAACAAAGTTACACAACATATATTTCCAATGTTTGGTACAAAATGTCATAAACATTTGTAGATGAATCCAACTAACCCCTCGTTTAATTCTAGTACATTCTACGTTTCTTATTTTTAAATAAATCATTCTGTAATAAAAAACATATAAATAATATAATTGGCCTCAATAGATCGTAACTTCATTAAAATTGAACAACAAACAAGAGAATGGGACAAATTACCCATGCGTGTCCCATTTGTTTGTTTCCAAGGTATTTTGTGTTTTAAATATTATTTGAATGTACACACGTATATTTCTGTTCAACTAAATGTTAGTTTTGTTATAAAAAAAGCATTGTTAGCGTATTAATGTATCTGGCAAGGGATATAGAAATTGTTTTCCAGCTTTTACATATACTGGAGATAAATTTTATTTATTAAACATCAACCAATTGCAACGTTTTAGGCTTCGAGAAACGTTTATTAATAATGACTCCACTCTACGAACTTGTTCATGAGCTATTCCCAAAGGGAGTTGTCATTTTGAATTTACATTTGTGTTAATTAACTTAATTAGGATGTGTAGTAATATTGAGGTCAATTGTAAATGTTTAATTTTCAAAATTATACAATGAAATACCTTTTTTCGTAAATGATTATGATCGTCGATATCCCATTTAATCTCTCTTGTATCATTTATGTTTATTTTTTAACTGCTTAAATTTGGTGTGATATATACTTTCTACTGTCTTTTCAGTTTTATAATCATGATATAAACACGTTGTACTAGGAATAGTTTCTAATTAAATATACATCATGAATTATGTATATATATGCACTTCTGTAAAAGTTTGGACATGAAGGTTCCCTTGTCGTCACGACCAATGCTTACAAGCAAACATGGAGTAGATGCTAAGGGAAATTGATAAGGACCATCATGAATACACATCTTTGTGATGACATCAAATTTAAATAGGCCACTTGCTCAATCATACTTTCTAATCAAAGGAATAATAGCTTTTTTCCAAAGGATTGTAATAATTTATTTGTAGCAGAATTCAAAAGTTCAGTAGTTATCTTAAATTAAGGTTTGAATTTATATATACAGTATTTGGGGTTAGATCTAAACCGGGTATGCAAATGTTGTGGGTTTTACACGCATTCGAAATAAATTAATATGAGTTCATAACTGAAAATTTATTATAATTCAATTTTTTTAATAAAGTTCGTGAAATTTAATAAATTATTTTAGTGTTATTTCAAACTATTTTCCTTTCTTTTCTTTTTGTGCAACATACTACTATATTCTTAACATGTTTTTCAAAGTATTTATAGTGTATGTAGTATTAAGACATCAATTGTAAAAGATTTCAATGTGCTCCACTTTTTATCAATCTTACACTATCACTTTTTTTTTTTTTTGTTTAAAAACACTTATCAAATTTTTGCATGAGAAAAATCTCAAATCTGAGTCAAAAATTATTCACCGCCGCCGAGCATGTGAGTAGAAAAAACGACATTTAATGAAAATGAAAAAGCCACATATAATTTTATTAAATATCTAAATACATAACCAAGAATAAATACATCATTCTGATTTCAATGGTTTGGCTTTTTTTTTTTTTTGTTATTATTACATACTAGCCATATCCTCGCCATCGATTTTTCCTTCTTATTATTACTCCTATCCTATGTTTCATAAATTTATTTCAACGTTGTTATATCACTCATAATGGGCCTGACTTTTGGGCGTTAAGCTTTCAGAGTTTTTGACTCGGTTAAAAAAATATCCGTTCCAACGTTCAAGTTTGATTTGACTTGACAATAACAGAAACAGTATTGAAATATGAACGTTGTGAAACGGTAACTTTTTTTTACCGTTTGAAAATATAATATTATTGATTTTTTTTTTTTTTAAATGACACTCTATAAGTACTCTTTTCATCGGTCAGAATTCTGAATCCTCTTAAATTGGTTCACTTCTTACAAATGTCGAATACAATCTTTTTTAATTCCTTTTAGTTCTGTTCTTCCCATTTGAAGAGTTCTCACTCAAACTTCTCTACACTTCTCATTACCCGAGAGGAACAAACATAAGCATCCCTCGTTCAAGGTAATATACTTTGGTCTAATTCATATAGTTTGTTTACCATTAAATGGTTCTCTTGTGTTTGATTGTTTACATGTTCTCCATCTTTTATGGAGTTGAACATCAAATTAATAATGCTCTGTTATAAATCCGTTTTATATTTATTGTTGTCTTGACTTCAACTATGTGTGTCTAATAAACTGATTTTGGCTCTTTTTAATTAACTGATTTTCATTTAGCTAGATATATATGTTGTGTCTAAGAAAACATAGAATGAATGGGGTTTGACTATAGAATGCTTTTTTGATTTATTTTTTTGCATGTGCCAAAATTGACAAACGGAGAAAAAGATTAGTTAATTTTGATTAATTGACAAAATTGTAGTGAAAATTGATTTTATTTAATTTATTTTGCAGATGGGTTGAAAGGGAAGCAAAGCCTTTGGAACGTTTTCCGTCTTCTGCTATGTATTTTTTTTACGTGATAAAGATATATCGGCATGTCGATGTATGTGTGTGATGTGGATGAAACTGATGTATTACGGTGTGAATGTATGTATATATGTGTATAGGTGTGGATGTATAGATGTATGTATAGGTTAGAATGTATAGATATATGTATAGGGTTTGTATATTGATGTATGTATAGGTGTGAATGTATAGATGTATGTGTATAGGTGTGAATGTATAGATGTATGTATAGGTATGAATATATAGGTGTGTGTATATGTATGTATATATATGTGTGAATGTATAGATGTATGTGTAGGTGTGACTGTATGTATAGGTATGAATGTATAGATATAGGGCGTGTATTATATATGTATGTATAGGTGTGAATGTATAGATGTATGTATAGATGTATAGTATGTATATGTGTGAATGTATTATATAGATGTATGTGTAGTGTGAATGTATATATGTATAGGTATGATGCATATAGGGCGTACATTAGATGCATATAGGATGTACATTAGATGCGTGAGCGTAGAGAAACGCATACAGAGTGCAGTAGAGAGGCAAAACGCGGCTCCTATGATAACAATCGCCTAGACGCATACAAAGAAAACAGCAAACACTAAAAAGTATGTGGTAAAGAGCAAACACTAAAAGAACGTGAAAATGCTAACACTAAATAATTTGCCAACACTAAAAGCCCGTTACAATGGTGTAGTCAAAACACAAAGTAAAATTTGCCAAAGGGCTTACAAAAAGCAAAATGGTCAAAATGACAGTAATAAAAATTCTAGTAAAAATAACAATGTTATAAGAAAATATCAAAATGCCGTAAAAGAAAACGTTAAGTCGAAACACTTAAAAAGAAAATATAAAATCTCTCCGCAAATAGCAAAAGTAAAAAATATGCCCAAGAAAAATAATGCGATAAAAATATCAAAAACAGCACTAAAAGTTTAGCAGTAAAAAAAGGCATTAATCTTCCCACATACGCAAAACACAAAACAAACAAGCTAATTTAAAATGCTATTGCCAAAAAAACAAACATCAAAAACCATATACGGTTTTGATTTTCCATTTTTTTTGCCAAAAAACAAAAAAAAAATCCGAAAACGAATAGAAATCAGAAGTCTGTATGATAAAATTATAGCAATCTACGGTTTTGATTTTCCATTTGTCTTTTAACGAGTTCACGAGTTCATCTAAATTTTTTGTTAAACATCACTATAGGTGAACTTTCATATTAGAAATCGTTTCATCTCTCTTTTTGTAATATTTCTTAAAAATAATTTATTATATAAAATATATAAACTAAGAAAAACTAGATCGGTTAGAAAACTGAATTCATTAATAATAATCCTTTTTGTAGAGCTTATGTATTTTGATTACATATTATTTTGTATCTTATATTTCTACAAAAAATCCTTATATTTTACATATATATTTATAATATATATATATATATATTATAAATGTTGTTTTTGTTTACATATATTATAAATGAATTAATGTTTTGAAAAGTTTTATATGTGAACTATATATATCTGTTGTTTTTTTGTTCCTATTTTTAGTATATTTGAGCCTTTTATTTATTTATTATACATTTTATTATGTCCAGAAGATAGACCAAAATCTAAATTAACCACGAGAAGCCGTCTCTTTCATTATATTTGTTCAGCATGCTAATATTTTAATGGTTATTTTTATCAACCTGCAGGTGTTTTAGCTAAAGAACACATGAGAAACAATACTTCTGATGTTTATCATTCTCATGATCCTATATGTATTTCTTGTATTCTTTGTAATAACGGTTATGCTTCTAATTAATAAAGGTTAATTTGTGTTAAAAATGGTCATTTTTACAAAAAAAAAAATATAATCTCATCGACCATATTAATAAATATAATCAAGAAAAAAAATCTTATACTGATATAAAAAGCTCAAAATATTTATAAAAGATGTTTTATTGGGTTTTCTGAAAAGTTGATCAATCCCTATTTGTTTTTTTTTTTTTTTTTTTGGTGAATTTCTTTGTAAGAATAGTTTATTTAGCAAGATAACTAAACAATTAAATCAATTTAGAGGATTATAATATTTAATGAAAAGATGATGATAATGTGTCATTTCTAAAGAAATTCCCTTCATCTGTTATACCAAGACGAAGGTACACGTTTGTTCCACCAAGACGAGTAACCAAGTTGGTACCAAATGGCTAATACGATATCTACATCATAAATATATTTTTATCATGACAAATTATTTGAATTTGATATATTATATTTATATCATATGATGGTGATAGTTTAAGATACTAGTCTTACAAACAATTTGTTCCAATTACTCAATAATTAATCATGCTTATAAGATTTATATCGAATGAATTTTGCATTTCTAAAGTCAGTAAAAGATAAATAACTATAAGAAATAGTACATATCTCATTTGTTTATAAAAAATAATTTAGTGCTTCCATGACACAAGAACGAAAGACTCCTCAAATTTATAATCAATCTAACGTTATCCAATATATAAAAGGTACTAAAAAACAATTCCCAACTAAAAATTAATTAGATTATATATCAATCTGGATTATATCATTTTACTAAACCTTTTTGCCAGTAAGAGTCTTCCCATTTCTCTACTTGCCGTATGAGATTCAATTTCTTCCTATGGAACTTCTCAAGACCATTGGGATTGTAAGGAGGAGGAAGTAAACATGGGTCTGAAACGTGAGGCCTACTAACTAAAGATCCCATCATTAACCTCTTATTAACCCCATTAACATCTCCAGATGGGCACACCATTGCTTCTGTGCATAGCTCAACGCTATTTTTGGGAACCTGAGGCTTGTACTTAAGAAGCTTGGAGTATTCATTCAACAGATGAAACATGTAATCATAAACATTTTCCATTGATAGATCTCTTTGCATGAATTCACTTGCTTCTCTTCCTATCTCTTGTGCCTGCATAAATATAAATCTATGAAATCTATTGACGTATACATTATGCAACACAACATGGATTGTTAAGGTTTGAATGATTAATTTTGGTAGTTTGCATAATTAATTAGAAAATCACTCATTTAACATATTTAAAACTTTTTTTAATGAAAATTATTAAAACCTTTCATTTTCTTACTACCATGTATTAATAGATTACATTTAAGTGCAAAAATGATGAATTTTCTCACAAAACTTAGATTGATTACTCGAGAAATTAATTAAATAAATGTGTAAAAATACTCACACAAAAATAATCTAATACTTGTAAATTATATATTTCCCTTAACATTTTATACATACACTAAGGGGTACTTTGCTTTCTTTAAAACCTATATATACTTAAAGGAACTAGTTGGATGTGTTATATTATTATATATCTATAAATAGATCCAGAAAAAAAGTGATCATGTAAGTAAGATAATGTAGAAAGAGATTATAAAAAAGATGGAAATGGTACCTTTTGAGTGTGATTATTAAGCCAATCAACAGCAAATTTGATGGATCTACATTTATCTTTATCCCTAATGGGCCAATAGTGTTGGAGAGGTTGAAGAGTTCTTGAGAAGAAATCATAGTAATAAGGTTTCACCATCAATGTGACTGAGTCACATGCTAATATGTATTTCTCACTCACTGACCACGCATACCCTTCTATATATATCTTGTACCTGCACAACGTAATACTCCAATCATCAATAGTTTAGTTTTACGTTAAAAACTCAAATTCAGAAATTGGTACTATGAGACAAAAGAAGATTAAAATATGGACAACGGTACTGACCTGTAAGTGCATTGATTTGCTACATTTGAATTCTCAAATCCTCTTTGTCCTTCTGATATCCAATCCTATGCATGCATATACAAACCAAATAATAATTATTTTTATTTATTATACCGCATAAAAAATAAATATAGAAAACACGATTATACGAACATAAGCTTGCATACAATTCCCTCGTCAATAAGTGTTAAAATTAAACAATTTAGTTATTCACTTCTTTCATCTACCTGATTTCTAAATGCATAAAAATCTACATTAAAGTTTCGAATGGTAACCGTTCCGTACATACGGGACGGTTCCAATAGTATATATGTATTTATTACTATTTAAAATCACATCGCATTTCTCCCGCATATATTCCGCACGTTAACATTCGTAACCTGACACTACTTTTTGTAAAGATAAGCGTATATTATCATAAAAATCTTTGTTTTCGATATTTAGCCTGATTGAAATATTATGGAGATATAAACCATATAATGAATTCAGAATAGAATGTACAATTTCTTATAACATTTGGAAACATCCATTATGCTATATTCGATATATAGATAAAATTTGGATATAGAAGCATATATACCTGGATAAAAATTCTAGCATTCCAATCATGTAGTGATGATAAATTGCAAGTGAGAAGATCTTCTCTTGAAGGAGATGCAACAAAAGGGTTCCCTTTCCAATATGCATAAGCCTCTCTTTCCTTAAATTTCATCTTCTTCTTTCCTTCTTCCATTTCTTTCAACACTTTGCTCCATTCCTTTATGTTTATTTCCTGCCTTCACCCACCAAATATTAAATTAATCCATTTCATTTCAATTTTATTCAAACATATGAAATAAAATTGATAGAAAACATAAACTACCAATATGGTTTTGGAACTATACTTCATGGTTTGCTGGAACGATTGAATGATAATGCAAAGAAATGAAGTTACTTTAGTGAAACACTTAGTTAAAGCATAATAAATGATAGAAATATTACAACCACATATTTAAATTGTAGTATCGTTTAATGGAGCATAATAAATTACTTATTCGACCCTTTAAATTACTTTAATTAGTCACTAACTATACTAAAAGTACATAATATGAACACAAATTGAATCTATAGTTAATTGAAAATTGAAATAATCACAAAAGAATATATTTGTGGAAAATGGACCCCTATCAACTTTTTTCCGGCATGTGATCAAGTGGGGACAAGTGTACCTTACCAACCATACACGTTAGCTTTAGACAAACAAAAAAAATAACTAAAAGAGGAAAAAAATAGAGAGAAGAGAATACAATGTTCTAGTACATACCATCCCCAGAATGACCAATCTGGAAAGACAATATCCACCGTCCATCTATCACCGCAGTATCTAAATAACGGAGGTGGCGCATCTTCAACAGTACGATTGGGTCTATTATAACCGTCGGATCTGATGACTGGTCGATCATCGCAGTCAAACATGAGATCCACGTCAGGTAACTTCCCTGGATACTTTCTCAGCAGCTGAAGAATCCCCCACTGTGTGAACGCATCTCTAGTCTGTATAGACTTCTTGTAGTTTTCCACGAACACCCTGCTGTTTATAATTACTAACCTAAAATGTGCTGTCGTTTTGCCTCTTTCCACCATTTCTCTTGTTATCCCTGTTTCTCTCCATGGCTTTAGATCCTCGTGTATCCACTTGAAGTAATCAGGACAAGACCGGTTCCATTCGGTTTGGTTTTGATTATTACCGGGTTGAGGTGTTCTTGAGCATGAAACGGACCGGTTTTGATTCAAGAAACCAGTGCAATCTACCGAGATTCCGGTATTCTCCTGTGATTTCTTCTCTGGTACACGTACCGGGACCGGTTTTGTTGTTAAAGTCGGTCGAGTATATGGTTTTGTCTACAGTAAACAAAAAAAGCTATAATAATTTACTTTTAATTGAACATGTATATTAGGCATAAAGTCATGTAATGAAAATAAAGAAGAATAATTAAGTACCTTGTTAAGCCATAGATGTGTTCTTGAACAAGAACCAGACCGGTTTTGATTCAAGAAACTTGTGCAATTTACCAATACACCGGTTTTCTGCGGTGGTTCTAGCTCCGGTGCCGGTTTTGTTGTTACTAATATCGGTCGATCAAATGCTTTCGTCGTCTTTGATAAACAAACAATAATTCATTTATTTGTAGTATGATTAATAAGTTATCATAATAATATAATTATGCAGAGAAAAAAGGCTTAGTTAATTACCTTGTTAAGCCATAGAGAGGAAGTGACGACAATACCGGCGGCGATAAGGAAGAGGAGAAACGTAAAAGTGGCCACGTGAAGTTTCCCGATCACCGGACGGTAAGTTTTAAAGTCAGTGATTTGAGAAGTGAGAGCTCTATGTTTAGAGAATAGAGAAGTCATTATTATGATTTTTTTCTTTGTTGGATATTATCGAACCTTTTGTCTTCTTTATTTTTGTCGATCTTTCGTAATTCCTATCTCTTTCAATATCTCTCAAATTTTTATTTATTTATTTTTAACTTTTCCTCTAATCTCTCCTCTATTTTTAAATTTGTTTTTTTCGAACTATAATTGTCTTGTGGGTTTGAGAAAATGATGAGGACACGACTTTATTAATGATAGTGGACCTTGTTTTACTATATTCTTTGGAATTTGAAATTTTAATTACTAGACTTTATCACTCGATCGTGTAAATTACGTTATTTCCATATAGATACGTATAATATTATGATAATCATTGACCACTACTTTAAGCCTGACCATTTTACAAGTGTTTTCAATAGATGTATTTTTCTGCTATTACACAGTTATCTATGTAAGTTTTCTAATGTATTTCTCTAGTTATACATGATTATTTATTTGATTGCCTATGGAGAAAATATCCATAAAAAAAATCTATACATACATGCCTATTAGTTCTATGGTTATAAATAAATAATTTGTTCTTTACTTTTGACTTAATCTATACATACATGCCTATTATCCAAAACAAAAAATCTATACATACATGCCTATTAGTTCTATGGAGAAAATATCAGTAGATTCATTTCGATCTATTATTCTTTTCAATTCGATTTAAAAAAATTTGGATATCCATAGCTTATGAAGCAAATCAAAAACTAAAAAATAATACTTTCTCCGTTTCATAAAATTTGATTAATAAATGATTCTCTTAACTAGTTAGTTTTGTAATTTTTCTTTTATTAATTTAATATAACTTATTATTTATAATAATTGCATTGACCTTATTTTTCCTTTTCCAATAGTTATATTTACACCTAATGCTTAAAAATTGGCCTTTCACCTTTTTCCCAAGTGGCTGCAATTAATAAATTTTGTTAAACAAAATATTTTAATTAATCAATTTATCTTGTAAACAAAAATGCATTAATTAGAATATAGGAAATCAGTCTTTTAAAAATAAGAATAAAATTCAGAAAATGAAATTTTCAGAAACGGATGGACTATCCATTAACATCGAAACAAATTAAAGTATTTAAATTTAACAGACATATATTTGTTCCGTTCCATTAAATGTATACATATGTATATATATATATATATATTTTTTACATATATAAATTGTATAGTTATTATTCATATATGTCAGTTTATATTCTTACATATATAAATTGTATAGTTTTTATTCATATATGTCAGTTTTATGAATTTCTATTTATCAAACTAATTATTTAAAATTAAAGTTGAAAAATTAACAAAAAATTATAAACTTTTTGATAAAATATTGATATTTTCGGTTTTTTTTAACATTTTCTAGTTTTTGTAATTATTTTTAGACTTTTATAAAACAAATCAAATATTTGGCAAAAAAATGCAGATTTAGCGAATATCATGATCGGATATCCGATTACTTACAGAGTGGATACATATCGAAAAAGTGATTATCCGGACGGAATGGAACAAATCACAAATAGCACTAAAATCCAAAATATATCCTCTGTGTCCTCCCCTATCTCGCATATTATAGAGATACTATCTTTGAAACTTTTAAAACTAACTAGGTATAGATAATTAAATAAAATAATATTAAACTACAATATTAATCTTATGTGGTATATTACACCAAATTTTTCTGATATTTCATAATTCAATTTTTGGGGTAAATATTTTACAGTTCGATTTTACCTCTACTCAAGGATCTGGTCATGGAAAAAAAAAACTAAATCACGTATAATGTAGATTATGATATATATTAATAGTCTGTAAACTGAAGTTAACGTATTCGTAAGTGCCATTATGCATAAATTCAAGTGGTCTTTAGTGTATGTATCACCGACAAAGAAACCTTGAAAAGTCAATATCCTAACTTCGTGGCAGTTCTTGTTTCTGAAAGGAGTTAAGTTATTTAAGGATCAAATGGGGCATTATGTAAGAAAATTATTAATAAAAATCATCAGAGTTTTTATGTTACACCTAAAATATATTCTCTCTTTTTTGTTTTGGAATAGTTTCCTTAAGGATATGTATGGATGGCGCACATTTTAGATAGCTATGATTATATGTATAAATTTGACTGTTCAAGAAATACGTATAAGTCGTTCAAACAAATTATTAACCATTTTTTCTCTAGCGTTATTGAACAAATTAACTCAAAACCAAAGAACAAATTAACTCCTGAAGGTTTATGTGAATCATTGTTATTTCACTCACGTTCCGACAAGAGTCCCGAGATATCTCCAAGTAACTAAATAAATAAAGACAGATAAATAAAATATAAGCATCTTATGTGTTTTTGTCTTCTTTTTTTTTTTTTTTTTTTTGACATCAATTGTCTTTTGTGTTCTTGGTTCAATGATTCAATCAATGCTTTTAAATCCAAACTGTGTAGTAACTAGTAATGGTCTAACGGATGAGTTTAGTAATGAAAATATATCTGACTGATCTTTATTACTCGAAATACGAGGTCCATTAAATAGAGATCCCATAAACTATAGTAATGAATCTCTTATAAGGGCCATTATCATTTTCAAGAAGAGAACGTTGAGTTTATGGGAAACTTGAGGCTTGATCATAAGAAGCTTACAAATATTCATTTAACACATTCTCGGTTGTATAATATGAAGTTATGAACCAAATCATAGGATTTGAAGTTTAAACATTTAAACTTCAAACCTTGGAAGGCCTTTTTGGTGGTTTCCACGTGGATAAGGCCCGCAGATCAAGTTATATATAGCATGTTCTACATCAATCAATCTTACTATGATCTACGACTTGCTTATTATGGATCATATCAGTATATCACTTATGTGAATCATCATCACCATCAAGATTATTGATCAAAATCCAATAATCTTACAAAAAAAAAAAAATGGTCGTCCGTTACGTTAGGCTTGATCTCAAAGTAATGACTATGATGAACGAAAATGATTATGTGGGATTTATTGGATCCTTGATTGATAATTTTATTGGTGATCAAGGATTTAATGGTCGAATTTTATTCACAAAAGTGATATGATCCATCATCCATAATAGGCATATCAGTTCATTTGGATCATCCAATTACTTGTGGATTATCTCAGCCAAATATGGTCAAAGAAGTAATATCAAAAATTAAGTCCAAATTATTTTTTTTCATATATCACTTGTTTCCTTATTTACCTGATTATATTCTTGATTACTATTATTATTGTTATTATTTAATTTTAACTTGTTTACCAAATTTAAGAACTTTATAAAGTGAGTCTCTGGTGCATTGCAACTCATATAATTTACTACCTATAATAAAGCCGAATGAACAGTAGATAGCCATTATGAACCACAAAAAATGGTACGATGTAACAATTGATTACACTTGTTATACTCCCGACAAACAAAAAGTAATTTTCTAATTGTTAGCTCGATTTAGATGTTATGGACAAAAGTTTATAGAACTATTTACATCATTATTTATGAATGATAGAGTCGGAAGAGACAAAACATGCCTAAACTTAGGGTCTCGGTTTTATTAAAAGGTTTCAAATGTTTCAAATTTGTAATGATGTCAAACATTAGGGTCCCAATCTGAATAAGGGTAGATATGTGGGACATTTTTCTAATATTTTACTCTCTGATAATTTATACGGTCGCGCATGATCCTATTTATTTTTCTTCTAATGATAAGATGAAAAAATGTTATAGAATTATATGAGTGCGTTAATTTTATTTCTTTAACCGTATGTGGTATAGAAATAAGGAGTATTTTACGTACTATTTATCAGAAATGGTGGTCCTAAAACTTTTTAAAGGGTTTAGTTTGTGGCCTGAAATGAAACGTGTGACCCACTAATTACAGATACATTATATATAATTTAATTTCAAATACTTCAAGGATAACACAGTTTATTAAAATGTGTACGTACTTGACTCCGTGAGTCATTCTAAAGATTAATTATCGATTATTATGTTTGTGGGCTGAATCGATTCCATTCATAAACATAAAAAATGTAATCTTCGTTTTTTGGTGCCATTATAGTCATGCTCGTCGCATCACCTTAAGTAATTAACAACTTATTGTTCTTTTTTTTCTGTTGATATCGTTTGTAAACTATTCCTAGATTGTATTCATTTATAGGAAATTTGGAAATTGAGCGTCTATATACGATTCATATAACGAATATTTAAATTATTATATACTTTAATTTTTTCAAAGTCTGTGAAAGACACGTGCTCTAAACCTTCTAGGCATGGCCATGATCTCAAATTCATCTTTAAGAGATAATAGCGGAAAAGAATATGAATTGTTATCCTCGTTGTTGTTATTTTCATTCCATAAGTCATAATATATATATATATATATATATATATACGAATAGAAGTTTAGTTTTGACACCAAATAATCTAAAATATTCTAATGAACATCTATACAATATTCATACAAATTTTTGATTCATCTGCAACAATATATTCTGTTGTTATTTTTCGGAGTTATTCGTTATTGGTTTTCTATAACAGCTAAAATGGTTTACACAAAGTATATTTTTGTTTATAAAAGAAGAAGAAGTATATTTTTGAAAAAATGATGTAATGTTGATGATCCTGAGGCGGCTCTAACAGTCTTGTCTGATTGAAGTTTCCACAGTGTAAGTATTTTGGCAGTGGGTGGCTATGAACAGTTTCGTCCAGTAACAACAAATTTAATAATAATCTATCTAGCAGTTGCTTTAATGTTGAATAATCGTGTGTTGTGAAACACAATAAAACTATTTTTTTTTAACCTTCATTAAGCTTCATATGCGAGACAATATTTTTAGAATTTTTGTTATAGAAATTTCGTAACAGATCTTTTAAAAACATTATCTATATTCATTTAACAACTAAACTAAAATGATCTTATAATTAAAAAATAAATGAGAGTGTATATATTTTCAATTATATATGACTGGAATCACAAAATAAAAAATTATTTCCGTGTTTAATTCTTTAGAAATACGAATAAAAGGAAAAGAAAAAAAAAACCTTCTTGAAACGAGAGAAACAAATTTTCTAAAGGAACTAGCATAAATTAAGGACCTCCGGCAGATAAGTCCACTACATATAATATGTGAATTGCGGTGTTTGTATTTTGTAAATATATCTTTATCTTATTTAATGTTTATACTTTTTTTTTCCTCTTGTACGACATCACGATAAGCATCGTATTATATACAAATAATAATATTCTTAAACACGTCAAAACTTAAAAGAAAAAACACAGCAAAACTGAAAAAGAGTGCTAACACCCAACGGTGGGAACGTTGTGAGAATAATAATATATTTTATATAAAAAAGGAGTTTTTATTTGACAACAATTAAAAAGAGATTTGTTTACTAAACACTAAGGGAATTTTTATTTCTCTATGACATTTGTCGGCTCTATGAGAATTTACACCTAATTCCTAATTTTACACCGTTAAAGTTAGTGTGATGTTTTTCAAAAGCAAAAGTTAGTGCCACTTTTTATTTTAATTTCATTTTGTAAAGTAATAAGTGAAACCTTGATATATACTTCCACGTTTGCACATATATATGCATGTGAAATTTAAAGTAATAATTAGATTTTTTGTTTGTTCGTAAAATATATAATCTCCGCTCCTATTTTTAACTAAACAACCATTATGAATAAGAAAATTCTTCAATCAAAAGAATTATATACATTAGACTTATATTATTTTATATCTAACAAAGTCATATGTAGTGTATATATATAATTATGATGTCAAACATTAATTAAATTATTAGTCACCATACATGAATCTGGTATGGGAGAAAATAAGAAAAATTCAAAGTGATCCAAGTTATTTTTATAATGGAGATAAGATAAAGAAGGCTGATTATATAAATACGAGGTGTATAAGACTTGTTCAACTTCAACTTCAGTTTCCATTACATAATTATTGTTGAATATATACCATTTCTCTTCTCTGTGTCTCTGTCTCAACCATGGCTAGGGTTTTTCCTCAAGCAGCCATCTCTTCACCGTACATGAGTACGGAGAGAGAGACTTTCACGGTTTGGATGAAATCTCTGGTTTACAAAACCAACGGTTTAACTGTTTACAACTCCAATGGTGAGATTACGTACCGGGTCGAAAACTACGACAAATCTAGCAATGAAGTCTACATCATGGATCTCTATGGCAACATTCTCTTCACTATCCGCAAAAAGGTATAATCCATCCCAATTTTGATTCGATTTTTTTTCTTGGTTCATCCCGATTCGATTGTTGGTAGTTTGAAAATTTAGTTGGCCGTCCATAAAAGAAAATTTTTTAAATTCATAAGTAAGTAATGGTGTTGAAAAATAAACTAATTAACATGTTCTAATCCCCGGCTCGAAGATAAAATGGGTCTAAATCTCATAACTTCTTGGTTAAAAGTTTTTTTTTTGGATTAATGAATCATTATGAAAATCAACAAAAAGAATGAATTATTTCGAATTCATAATTTAAACCAAAAAAAGTTAGTTGAAGTTTCTTTAGCTCATAACAACCAAAAAAAAAAACATTTCCACAAATATAAACAGAGTAAGCTCTAAGCCTCAAACTAGGATTCGAATTTTAGCCGTGGAATTGGACGTTTTTATTTAAATGAATAATGATGAGGTAAACAAATTGGGGACTAAAATATGAATAAACCTGTATATATGTTTAAATAATTTTATTTCTTGTTTGAAAACATATATTGGCAGAAATTATGGCTGTTTGGGAGTTGGTATGTGTATAGAGAATGTGGAAGCTTTACAAGCAATGATGAAGTGAAACCTTTTGTAAGAATCAAAAGGTCTTCAATTAGAGATGGAGATTGGGAAGTTCGAGATGAGACCAATGAAGTCTTTTGGATTTTAAGATTTGACGACAAATTTGCTTTTCAGATCATAGATATCAATGGAGATATCATTGCACAGGTAGATAGATTCATCAAAATGTTGAACCAAAAATTGAAGTTGAAAGAAGTATATATTGTTAAATACTTAACCATATTGTAGGTGAAGCCAAAACAATCATCAAATGGGATTACATTGGGAGATGATGTGTTAACTTTGGAGGTGAAACCACGTGTCGATCACTCACTCGTTGTCACACTTGTCACTGTATATGGATTAATCAAAGGAATAGTCTAACTTTTTGTTTGCTTTTTATAGTAACACAAAATACACAAATTAGTAAATTTTTTCCAACCTTGTTTGTGTTGTGGGTGATGTAAATATATATATATTTTTTTTGAGAGCCTTGATTTTTGCTTGTTTTTTTAAAAGCTTTGTCCAATTACTTGTAACCATAGAATTGTATAATTCCCTTAATACGCAGTAAAGAAAAAAGAACTTCATATTAGCTACCTAACCAGAGAAGAGTCAATTCAAAAAGATGGTTGATCTATTACACCCTTTCTCTAGAGGATGATGAAACTGATGTAGGAAGCATGTCCAGAAAGCTTTTATCCAATCTCCCATCATGCAACATATTAGTGACTAAGCCAAAAGTTGAAGCATCTCCAACAAACCCGCACCTCCTCATTTCTTTGATGAGTTCAGCTGATGCAGCTTTGTCACCATCTCTAAGATGTGCCCTAATAAGCGTATTATAGGTACGATCATCTGGCAAAGGCCCATCTTCTTTCATTTTCCTGAACAAAGCATTTGCTTTCTCCTTTAATCCTTTCCTACACAAGCCCAAGATCATTGTAGTGTAGGTTGCAACATCAGGCTTCACTCCTTTAAGGCTGAGGCTACAAAATAGATCCCACCCATCTTCCACCTTCCCAGCTTTGCACATCCCTTCAATCATAATAGTATATGTGTAGATATCAAGTTCAATTTTACTCTTTTGCAGATCATGGAATATGACCAATGCTGTCTCTAGCTTCCCATTATTACAAAGTCCATCTAATAAGATGTTGTATGTCATAATATCCGGAGGCACACCATCAGAAACCATCTGTTTGAATACCATTTGGGCATTATCACAATCATTAGCTTGAAAAAACCCTTGGATAAGAGTGGTGTAAGTGACTGTGTCGCCAAGCAATCCTCTTTGAGACATCTCGCAGAAGAGTTCCATACCTTCCTCTACCCTTTTACACTTGCAAAATCCCTTTATAAGAGTACTATATGTCACTACATCTGGGAAACAGTCCTTGCTAACCATGAACTCAAACAGCTGCTTGGCCCCGTCTAGGCGATCATGCATACAAAACCCATTGATCAAAGAATTGTACGTGAAAATATCAGGATCTATTGACCTTTGAATCATCTCCTCATACAATTTCTCAGCCTCCAAAAACTTCCCCTCCTTCACAAATGCATCAATCAAAGCATTGAACGTAACAACACTGGGGTTGATTTTCCTCTTGATCATATCGCTCAGTAGTCGAGAGGCATCACTCCATCTTCCGTAATTACAAAGACAACTTATGAGGGAGCTGTAAGTAAAAACATCTGGTCTGATTCCTTTGGTTTCCATTTCGTAGAACAAGTTGAGTGCATCATTCACATGTCTGTATTTGCAGAGACTATCGATGACTGTGTTGTAGATTACTACATCAGCCTCTATATTCCCTGCTTCCATCTTATTGAGCAGATCTAAAGCCAAATCAATATCACCTCTCTTACAGATACCATTTACTACCACACCATAAGTAACCAGATCTGGTTGACATCCTTTCAAAGCCATCCGTTCAACTAAAGCCACAGCTTCAGAGGCTTTGTTGTGGAGAAAAAGTCCATGGATTAGAGTTGTAAATGTCACTGTATTTGGTTGATATCCTATTTCGACCATTTGATCGACCAAAGCTACGGCATCAGAAATCCTCTTACCGTGACAGAAACCATTGAGAAGAGAAGAAAGCGTTACTATATTTGGCTCATATCCGAGTTTTATCATCTTGCCAAGAACAGCTAAAGCAAGAGGGAGTTGAGAGCGTCGGCAGAAGCAGTTAATCAAAATACTGTAAGTATAGTGATCATGTGAAATTCCCAAGTTTTGCATCTGCTCGCCCAGAGAGATGACAACATCAAACTTCTTCATCTTAGCAATGGCACTCAACAATCTACTGAAATCAACAATGGAAGGGAAAGGACGAGACTTGACCATTTCACTGAACAAACTAATTGCATCATCTACTTTAATATCACTCAGCCCATTTCTCAATATCTCTCTGTAATCAGAGCTAGCGCAAGCAAAAGAACGTTCCCAGAAAAGATTAAAGGAAGAAGGAGCAGTTTGAGGATTAAATTTCCCATGGAGATTCAGACGAACAAATCTCTTCGCCGTCGATGCAAATGCGTACGAAAACGATCTCTGCATCGTCTCTCGATTTGGCTTCAGCTGATTTTGGGTTCCCTTGTCAATCTTGAGGAAATTGCAAAAACCCTACACGAAATCAACCCATACCAAGAGAAATTGATAAACCGGTGGTTGAGTTCCGGTTTAATCTTCGTACGACTTTTGTTTAGGCTAGTTGTGTTGTGTTGTGCGTCTTATGTTTCCAGTTTATGTCCGGTTTTGTTTTTAGTTTTCTTGTGTGCCTGTGGGCAATGTTTTTAGGTTTTAACTTATGTTTACCAATTAATTAGTTTTGTTTCAGTATTAAATTATCCAAAATTTTATTTTGTTTTTTGTACCCTCTACTTTTTTTTTATCATACACATTTGATTTTTGGTCTAATATAATAATGTTTTTCTTTCTGAAAATCATCTACATTAATAATTAACATTTTTGACAATCAGCAAAAAAAATATTCTTGAACTCAATGGAAAGTCATTCTATAACTATTAAAACAGACAAAATCCAATTCTTTAATTGCAACACAAGGCAATGTTCTCATCCTTTATTCCCATAAAAAATATAAACCTACACATCTTATATATGCATAGTTGGATTGCTTTGCCTTGGCATCTCTGCTTCTGTTGATAAAAGAATGAAGTTAAGCGAGTCAAGAGGCGAAACAGAGAAGCACAGGCGACAACAACATTTCGAGCACGAGCTTAAGAACATGATCTCTTCGTTAACCCACATGGGAGGAGAGAAGGCAGGACCGAGCCAATTCGAAGAAGAGGATGATGGCATCAGAGTCATCACGCTTTCTGGATCTAACCTTGGAGCCACCATGAAGACCGAGCTTGACAACAATCATGCTGACATCCACAAAAATGGCGATCACGAGCTTGATTTCCTCAGCACTTATGTTAATAGCAACTTTCAAGCTGTGAACAACTCGATTATGATAGGGGCCAAGTACGAGACTCATGATCCTGGCGTTCATCTTGATATCTCGGGCGATGTGGAGAAACCTTCGATGAAGATACCTGCGAGGAGTTCAAGGGGAAAGAAGGGTAAAACTCCAGCTAGAAGTGACCGTCGAGAATCTGAACATACAAATTGAATGGTATGGTATCTTCATGGACAAAGCAATTTGATTGGCTTCAGTATTAACTCTCTTTTTTAATTTCTTGTCTTGCCTTCTCTAAATAATCAGAGAAGTGGTGCATGCTAAAGCACTTTACTTTCTCTTAAGGTTGTTGTTTTCGCTTGCGCTTATTATATAACATGCTCTATATAGTCTATTCTCAATATATATAAGTGTATGAAGC
Source organism: Crucihimalaya himalaica (assembly GCA_004349715.1). Classification (NCBI taxonomy): domain Eukaryota; kingdom Viridiplantae; phylum Streptophyta; class Magnoliopsida; order Brassicales; family Brassicaceae; genus Crucihimalaya; species Crucihimalaya himalaica. The sequence goes on along the minus strand of SMJT01000038.1, from coordinate 1,302,721 downwards.
AGGGTGTGGTCAATCCTCTTTGATATGATTACTTGGTTGATAAGACCACCTCTGCACATTATTGGAGTTTATAACCAATGGTTTATTTTGCTGAGCATAGGCTTCCTTGCCTCAAATTGAATTGCCCCACACCTGAAATACAAATATCTGAATTGAGAGATGAACTCTTATGTGGTAGACATGCACATATCCACATAAATGCAGAGCACGCTGATGTGTCAACAGCATAACCAATAAAGGTCCAATAATAATGGCAAGGTATTAAGTCAGTATAGAATAGTTAAATCATTTAACTCGAATATGGCACAAAAGATTAGTCACAGGAAGAACATAACATGAATTTTAAAGATAACGTACAAGCTTCAGCATTGCAAGACAAAGCCACTTTGACAGCTAGGGAGTACCTAAACTACTGTATGTCCTCAGAAGCATGAAAACAGTAATTATCATAAGAAAAATTCATTGCTAGAAAAAATCTGCATTGTATGCATCACGCATAGCCGCAAAGAAGTCTTCACACCTCAAAGTTTGATCATCAGGTTTTTGAACTTAAGATCGGATCACGCATAGATATTACCTGCTACTGAACATGAACATATGAATTGATATTGACATAACCATCTTTTAAATCTCATTTCTTCACCTCAGTCCAATCCAGTTTTGAGTTTTTCATGGATACTACCTGCTACCGAACATGAACATGAACATGAACATGAACATGAACATGAACATATGAATTGATATTCACCTAGTTTAACTGCATCATCCAACTGTATTCCGAGTAAATATCACAAATACTTTCAGGTTAAGAAGCATAATATTTTCCTTGTTACAATCATTCTACCCTTATACCGAAAATAAAGCTGAAACTATTTAAACCGAAACGTCTTTAAAAATCTGAAATCTTCTTGAAGGGAGCTTCTTTGAGTTCTAACCACTGATCTGCGTTAACAAGTGTTTGGATCAACCCTTGTCTGAAACCTACCTGGACAATAATAAAATCGTCAAATTCATGAAACTCAGACTAAGCAGGAACAAAAAAACTATACGCAGAAAAAAGTTGTCATTAGACTAGCAGCAAAAGTGTTGATTTACCACACAACTTTTCTCTCGAGGATGATTGAACTGTTTAAGAAAGCATATCGAGAAAGCTTTTGTCCAATCTCCCATCATGCAACATATTAGTGACCAAGCCAAAGGTTGAAGCATCTCCAACAAACCCGCAGGACCTCATTTCTTTAATGAGTTCTGCTGATGTGGCTGTGCCACCATCTCGAAGATGTGCCCGGATAAGCGTATTATATGTACAGTCATTTGGGAGAGTCCCGTCTTCTTTCATTTTTCTAAACAAAGCATCTGCTTTCTGCTTTAAACCTTTCCCACAAAATCCTGAGATCATTATAGTGTATATTTTAACATCAAGCTTAGCTCCTTTGAGGCTGAGACTACAAAATAAATCCCATGCATCTTCCACCTTTGCAGCCTTGCACATCCCTTGGATGATGGTAGTATATGTAATAATATCAATTTCAATTTCACTCTTTTGCAGATCTTGGAATATGACTAATGCTTTCTCTAGCTTCCCATTATCACAAAGTCCATCTAACATAATGTTGTAGGTCCAAGTATCAGGAGGCACACCAGTAGAACCCATAAGTTTAAAAACTTTGTGGGCATAATCACAGTAGCCTGCTTGAAAAAACCCTTGCATAAGTGTGTTGTAAGTGACAGTGTCGCCAACAATTCCCCTTTGAGACATCTCGCGGAAGAGTTCCATTCCATCCTCTACTCTCTTAGACTTGCAAAATCCATTTATGAGAGTATTATATGTCACGATATCTGGGAAACAGTCCTTGCTAACCATGAACTCAAACAGCTGCTTGGCCCCGTCTAGCCTCTTGTAAGCTAACAACAAGTCTGCACCATTCTCATGTTTCGAACCTGTGAATGAAAAACTTGAAACCCATTCGACAAGGTTTCCGTTTCTTGTTGATCTTGGAGATGTAAATATTTTTTTTTTTGCGAGCCTTGATTTTTGCTTGTTAAGCTTTGACAAGTATTTCAATTCACAGTCACAATATACTTTTGCATTATGAAAGAGAAATATAAATATAACATATCTATTCAGATATAACATTAGAACATGAAGACTGCGTTGAGAAGTGATCACTAAAAAAGCAACATAACTACTTAATTCACCTCACAAATGCTTTGAAGGGAAGAGTGTTGCTTTACTTGAGGATGATGAGACTGGTTTAGGAAAGCATGTCCAGAAAGCTTTTGTCCAATCTCCCATCATGCAACATATTAGTGACTAACCAAAAGTTGAAGCATCTCCAACAAACCCGCACCTCCTCATTCCTTTGATGAGTTCAGCTGATTCGGTTTTGTCACCATCTCTAAGATGTGCCCTAATAAGCGTATTATAGGTACCGCTATCTGGCCGAGGTCCATCTTCTTTCATTTTCCTGAACAAGGCATCTGTTTTCTCCTTTAATCCTTTCCTACACAAGCCCGAGATCATTGTATTGTAGGTTACAACATCAGGCTTCACTCCTTTAAGGCTGAGGCTACAAAATAGATCCCACCCATCTTCCACCTTTCCAGCTTTGCACATCCCTTCAATCATAATATTATATGTATAAATATCAAGTTCCAATTTACTCTTTTGCAGATCCCGGAATATGATCAATGCTGTCTCTAGCTTCCCATTATTACAAAGTCCATCTAATAAGATGTTGTATGTAATAATATCCGGAAGCACACCATCAGAAACCATCTGTTTGAATACCATTTGGGCATTATCACAATTATCAGCTTGAAAAAACCCGTTGATAAGAGTGGTGTAAGTGACTGTGTCGCCAAGCAATCCTCTTTGAGACATCTCGCAGAAGAGTTCCATACCTTCCTCTACCCTTTTACACTTGCAAAATCCCTTTATAAGAGTATTATATGTCACTACATCTGGGAAACAGTCCTTGCTAATCATGAACTCAAACATCTGCTTGGCCTCCTCTAGACGATCATGCATACAAAGTCCGTTGATAAGTGAACTATAAGTAAAGGTAGTAGGGGCTATCGACCTTTGAATCATCTCCTCATACAATTTTTCAGTCTCCAAAAACTTCCCTTCTTTTACAAACGCATCGATCAATGCATCATTCACATGTCTGTATTTGCAGAGACTATCGATGACTGTGCTGTAGATTACAACATTTATCTCTATTTTCCCTGCTTCCATCTTCTTGAGCAGATTTAAAGCCAAATCACACCTCTCTTACAGATTCCATTTACTACTACACCATAAGTAACCAGATCTGGTTGACATCCTTTCAAAGCCATCCGTTCAACTAAAGCCACAGCTTCAAAGGCTTTGTTGTGGAGAAAAAGTCCATGAATGAGAGTGTTAAAGGTAATTGTATTGGGTTGATATCCCATTTCCACCATTTGATCGACCAAAGCTACGGCATCAGAAATCCTCTTACCGTGACAGAAACCATTGAGAAGAGAAGAAAGAGTGACTATATTAGGCTCATAACCGAGTTTCATCATCTTGCCAAGAATAGCTAAAGCAGAAGAGAGTTGAGAGGAGCGGCAGAAACAATTTACTAAAATACTGTAAGTATAGAGATCATGTGCAATTCCCAGCTTTTGCATCTTCTCCCCCAGAGAGATGACAACATCAAACTTCTTCATCTTAGCAATGGCACTTAACAATTTACTGAACTCAACAATGGAAGGAAAGGGGCGAGACTGTACCATGTCACTGAACAAACCAAGAGCATCATCTAATTTGATATCACTCAGCCCATTTCTCAATCTCTCTCTGTAATCAGAGCTAGCGCAAGCAAAAGATCGTTCCCAGCAAGAAAGAGCAGCTCCAGGATTACCTATAACCAGAGTATGCCGATGAAGAAATCTCCTGCCGGCAATCGCAAACGATCTCCTCATCCTCTTGATTGCTTCGAAAAGAGACTACACTTGTGAATGAACAAATCAAACAGCAAAAATCAAAAATCAAATTGCAGAATTGAACAAGGTAGAGAGAAACCCTATGATTGAAGCATGAATTAGAGTTGTAAATGTCACCGTATCAGGTTGATATCCCATTTCGACCATTCGGTCAACCAAAGCTACGGCATCAGAAATCCTCTTACCGTGACAGAAACCACTGAGCAGCGAGTTAAGCGTGACTATACTAGGCTCATAACCGAGTTTCATCATCTTGCCAAGAACAGCTAAAGCAAGAGGGAGTTGAGAGAGGCGGCAGAAACAATTTACTAAAATACTGTAAGTATAGAGATCATGTGCAATTCCCAGCTTTTGCATCTTCTCCCCCAAGGAGATGACAACATCAAACTTCTTCATCTTAGCAATGGCACTCAACAATCTATTGAAATCAACAATGGAAGGGAAAGGACGAGACTTGACCATTTTACTGAACAAACTAATTGCATCATCTAACTCAATATCACTTAGCCCATTTCTCAATATCTCTCTGTAATCAGAGCTAGCGCAAGCAAAAGATCGTTCCCAGCAACAAAGAGCAGCTCCAGGATTACCTATAACCAGAGTATGCCGATGTAGAAATCTCCTGCCGGCAATCGCAAACGATCTCCTCATCGTCTTGATTGCTTCGAAAAGAGACTACACTTGTGAATGAACAAATCAAACAGCAAAAATCAAAAATCAAATTGCAGAATTGAACAAGGTAGAGAGAAACCCTATGATTGAAGCAGTCGGTTCAATGTCGATTCGGTAACAGCTGGTTTTCTTAAACCGGCTATGTTTCTTTTCATTATTATAATTCTTCATTAATACTTGACCCAATCTCAGATCAAAATCTTCACCCGAGTTTTATCAACTTCGATTTGATTTTCCTAATAGTTATTTGAGTAAATAAATCATGTATGCTGCGAAATTCTAATTGAGTTACTCCGGTCAAGATAAACCGGAGATTGAATTCCTCAGTTGGTCTTACCTTCACTTCTATTAGTTTTCTACTTTTGGTAAAAAACGCAGCGTTTGAATATTTCGTACTCAAAAGTCAAAACTTAAATATGCGACTATCTAAATCTAATAAAGTATAAATACTCATGACTATGAAAGTTGGCAAATTCTACTTTGGAGATTCTTGTATTTACTAGGCTATATAAAGCCAAAGAGGTTACACAAAGTTAGGGATGCTTAACAGAATACAAGTGATATATTACAAGATATTCAAAATATTAGTAACAGAATATGACTATATTCTATCACCCTCCCTCAGTTGAAGCGTCGGCTTGCCGCACGGTTAAGCTGGACCGGAATTCTTGAAACAGAGATGTCGGGAGGCCTTTGGTGAAAATATCAGCATATTGTAATGATGATGGGACGTGTATAACTTTGACTTCTCCAATGGTAACTTTCTCACGGACAATGTGAATATCGAGCTCAATATGTTTTGTTCTTTGATGCTTTACTGGATTGGTAGCTAGGTAGACTGCACTTATATTATCACAGTAGACAACTGAAGCCTTGGTAATCTTGTAGTGAAGTTCCAGCATTAGATTTCGCAGCCAACAAATTTCAGCCACTGCATTTGCAACTCCTTTATACTCTGCTTCAGACGGTTGGTTGGCGTTTAGCTGACCATGAAACTAGATTGTGGCCGAGGAAAACACAGTATCCAGAGGTCGACCATCTCGTGTCCGGACATCCTCCCCAGTCGGCATCGGAGTACACAGTGAGAGTGTCAATCGGACCCCTTGTCAGCTGTAGACCATGAGACATAGACCCTTTGCCATTTTCCACCAATCTGGCCTTATGTCTTGTTAAAGCCCCATCTGCATCATATTTATGCTTAAACAGCCACATCGAGTTAACAATATTGACATTTTTAGGTCGTGGAACAAGATCCCAAGTTCTAGTCTCAATCATAGCACCATGTTCATCATTCATCGCGGGAGACCAATTTGGATCAGAAAGAGCGTGAAGGTGACTTTTTGGAATTGGAGATTTGTGGTGGCGAGGAGAGAAAGAATCTGTTTTGGTTTTCGAATTCCAGATTTGGCCCGAGTCGTCATTGTGTGACGAGGGGGAGCTGGGGCAGCATTGTGTGGCTGAACAAGAGGAATTGTAGCTGGCAAAGGAGGTAAAGGAGGGTTTGGCTAGGGTATTAGTGTCTGAAGAATTGTACGAAATTGAGGAGAAGGATCTGTATGATCGAGAAACTGATAAGCATGGTCTCGATTTACATTCTTCTGAGCTACTGGAAATTTATCCTCATCGAAATGAACGTGGCGAGAAATGATGATCTTAGATCAATACATATATAGCCGCGATGTTGTGAAGGATAACCAAGAAACAAACAGGGTGTTGATCTCGGTGCCAATTTGTAAAGATTGGAGTGATTCAAATTGGGAAAACATAAGCAGCCAAACACTCTTAAATGTTCATAGCTGGGATTTCGTTTATAAAGCATTGTGAAGGGGATTTGATTTTGAATCGCAGCGGAAGGAATTATATTCAAGAGATGGACTGCGACATGGAGAGCTTCAACCCAGTAACACGGAGAGAGCTGAGCTTGAAAGAGAAGAGCTTGCACTGTGTTATTGATGGTTCGAATCATGCGCTCAGACTTCCCATTTTGTTGAGAGGTGTGAGGGCAGGAAAATCAAACTTGAATCCCATTTGTATTAAAATACTCATGAAATTCTCTGTTGTTGAATTCTCCTCCATTGTCGCATTGGAAAGATTGAATATGAGTGTTGAATTGATTTTTGACATAAGATGTGAAGTTTAAGAATTTGGAGAAAACTTCACTTTTTCGTCTTAAAGGATAAACCCAAAGGAATTGAGTAAAGTGATCTAGAAACAACACATAATATCGAATCCCATTAATGCTTGGAATCTGGGAGGTCCAAACATCATAATGAACAATTTGAAAAGGTTTTGAGATTGCATGTGTCGAAGGCTGAAATGGAATTTTTTATTTGTTTCCCCAATTGACAAGGTTCACAAGAGTTTGGTAACTTGTCGTTATTACATTGAATCGGATTATTAAAAAGAATTGAACGAAGAGCAGCGTTATTTGTGTGGCCTAGTCTCTTATGCCAAAGCGTTGGAGTGGAGGCCAAAAGAGCTGTTGAAGGTGAGGAGGAATTTTTATTGAGAGAGGTTGGAAGCGAACAAAGGTCTCCAGAGCTTTCACATCGGAACAGAATGTGCTGAGTTTGAAGGTCCTTCACAGAAAAACCAAATGGATCAAAATCAACAATGCAGCAATTGTCCTTTGTGAATTTACGAACGGAGATTAAATTTTTCACAATTTGAGGAGCAACAAGGACATTACGAAGAGATAAAGGACGAGAGATTGTGTTTAAGGAAGTGGAGCCAATGGATGTTACAGGAATTGTTGATCCGTTTCCAACGATGACTGAATGATTAATGTTATTATTAAAACTAGAATCGAGGATACCGGCCGAGGAAGAAAGATGAGCTGAGGCGCCGGAATCCATGTACCAATCTGAAGTTCCTGGATCGGTTAGCGTTTCACCAGTGTATGCTTCAGTGAAGTAAGTTGTGGGTTGAGCTTGCATCAAGTGAGCTTGTTCAGTTGTTTGAATCGGTGGACGGACGGGAAAAGAGGCAGATGGTGGTGGGCTTGGGTAGCTCATCTGATTGTATGGAGTCCATGGGAACTGACTCGACCACGATGGAAATGGGCCAGGCCAACCGTTGGGTGAGGCCCAATTTGGGTAGTTAGGTCTGAACGAGAAATTGCCCCTTCCTCGAGATCGATAATTGTTCCGCCCCCTTCCTCTGTTGGTGAACTTCTGAGTTTGTTGAGGACGAGTGACGTTGGTCTGGTCGCTCTTCTGCGATTGGTTGGTGATGACAAGTGTTGTAGAGGAGGAAGAGTTGTCGTTGTGTGCAGCTGAGGGTCTGCGTATCTTATTGAGGCGAGATTCTTCCATTTCCAGCATGTTCTTGGCACTGTCAAAACTCGGAAATGGGTCCTTGTGTTTGATAACATTAATTATGCTATCGTATTTTTCGTTAAGACCATTGAGGAGATACATGACGAGAGTTCTCTCATTGACAAGAGCATCTACATTGGAGAGAAGGTCAGATAGAGATTTGAGTTTCTGAGAGTACTCTTTAATTGTTTGATCTCCAATTTCTGAGTTACGGAGTTCATCGTCGAGTTGAATGGCACGAGCTTCCTTGTTGTTGCAGAACTGGTTCTCGATACGGAGCCAAACATCTCTCGCGGTCCCTCCTGTTTTGAAAGAAGATCGGAACAGAGGTGGAGCAAGAGTGCCATAGTTCCACAGTTTTACGAGCCCGTCACGCTTGATCCATGCCGGATCGTTGTTATTAGCGGGGATTAAGGTGCCGTCTAGATGTCCTACGACATCAAACGTCAAACAATGGGTGAGGAAAAGTTCCCTCCACGCATCGTAGTTATGATCATCGAAATCGAGAATGATTGGGATGTGGGATTTGATGTTAGTCACCCCAAAAGCTCGTTCAATTGCAGTAGGTTGGGCAGCCATGGAGAAAGAAAAAGGAAAATAAAAGAAACGAGAAGGAAGAGGAGAGAAAAAGATAAGAGAAGTTAGAGAATAGGTTCAGGAGCGATAGCGCTCTGATACCATGAAAGTTGGCAAATTCTCCTTGGGAGATTCTTGTATTTACTAGGCTGTATAAAGCCAAAGAGGTTACACAAAGTTAGGGATGCTTAACAGAATACAAGTGAGATATTACAGGATATTCAAAATAATAGTAACAGAATATGACTATATTCTATCAGACTACACTGAATATTTCAAAGTAAGTTGAAAAACAAGTACTGTAGAAGCTAATTGGTTCAGGCTTTTGTCTATAAAACCTTAAAGGTCTTGTTCTGAGAAGAATGTAATCTCAAAGGAGTCTGGCCAAATCAACAGCTCTTGCGAGAGTGAACAACAAATGTACAAAGCATACGAGAGAGCAATCTTTAGAGATTTGGAAACATACAAAGAAATGATCTCTCGCCTCTTATAAGCTAACAACAAGTGTGCACCATTCTCATGTTTCTAACCTGTAAATGAAAAACTTGAAACCCATTCGACAAGGTTTCCGTTTCTTGTTGATCTTGTTCAGTAAATTTATCATTAGACTTTGCACCATCATTTTTTCAGAGTGTTGATGCCATTTCAGATTCCTCTTATTCATCTCTAATGTGCCAATAACTTAAGAACATCTACCTTGGCAACACTCATGGCTTCTCCATTTACCAATAATCCACCATCGTACGAAAACATTCTGATTTGATTAAAGAATAATGATGAAGATTACATTGATAGACTCGACATTGTATAGCTTATTTAATTGTTGTTGTAGTTATATATATATATATAGCCTCCAAGCTCCAACAATACTTCAACACCACTATGTCCCTTGAAAGGTGTAACATATTTGCGAGGATTAACTCGGTGTCAGTGGCTTTCTGGATTGATATGTTACAAGACTGCCATCCCAACAAAGATGAAAAGATTAAACCTTACATATAGCAAACATCATTTGAAGTCTGAAATTTTCATGATAGAAGCTTCTGACTTTGAGAATCATTCTTGTGTTAACAAAACAACAAGTGTTTGCATCAATTCTTGCTTAAATCCTAGCAGATAAATAAAAAATAGAATCAGACAGATTCCATGAAGCTCAGACATAATACCAAACGAGAAGTTCCCATTAGAATAGCAGCAAAAACGTTAATTCACCTCACAAACTACAATTCAAATTTCAGCCGTGGCATCGGACGTTTTTATTTTAATGATGATCATTTATGTAAACAAATTGGACTAAAATATGAATAAACCTGTATATATGTTTAAATAATTTTATTTCTTGTTTACGAACATACATTGGAAAGAAGTATATATTGTTAAATACTTAACCATATTGCAGGTGAAGCCAAAACAATCATCAAATGGGATTACATTGGGAGAAGATGTGTTAACTTTGGAGGTGAAACCACGTGTCGATCACTCACTCGTTGTCACACTTGTCACTGTATATGGATTAATCAAAGGAATAGTCTAACTTTTTGTTTGCTTTTTATAGTAACACAAAATACACAAATTAGTAAATTTTTTCCAACCTTGTTTGTGTTGTGGGTGATGTAAATATATATATATATTTTTTGCGAGCCTTGATTTTTGCTTGTTTTTTTAAAAGCTTTGTCCAATTACTTGTAACCATAGAATTGTATAATTCCCTTAATACGCAGTAAAGAAAAAAGAACTTCATATTAGCTACCTAACCAGAGAAGAGTCAATTCAAAAAGATGGTTGATCTATTACACCCTTTCTCTAGAGGATGATGAAACTGATGTAGGAAGCATGTCCAGAAAGCTTTTATCCAATCTCCCATCATGCAACATATTAGTGACCAAGCCAATAGTTGAAGCATCTCCAACAAACCCGCACCTCCTCATTTCTTTGATGAGTTCAGCTGATTCGGTTTTGTCACCATCTCTAAGATGTGCCCTAATAAGCGTATTATAGGTACCGCTATCTGGCCGAGGTCCATCTTCTTTCATTTTCCTGAACAAGGCATCTGTTTTCTCCTTTAATCCTTTCCTACACAAGCCCGAGATCATTGTATTGTAGGTTACAACATTAGGCTTCACTCCTTTAAGGCTGAGGCTACAAAATAGATCCCATCCATCTTCCACCTTCCCAGCTTTGCACATCCCTTTAATCATTATATTATATGTATAAATATTAAGTTCAATTTTACTCTTTTGCAGATCATGGAATATGACCAATGCTGTCTCTAGCTTCCCGCTATTACAAAGTCCATCTAACAAAATGCTGTATGTCATGATATTGGGATGCACACCATCAGAAACCATCTGTTTGAATACCATTTGAGCATTATCACAATCATCAGCTTGAAAAAAACCTTGGATAAGAGTGGTGTAAGTGACTGTGTCGCCAAGCAATCCTCTTTGAGACATCTCGCAGAAGAGTTCCATACCTTCCTCTACCCTTTTACACTTGCAAAATCCCTTTATAAGAGTACTATATGTCACTACATCTGGGAAACAGTCTTTGCTAATCATGAACTCAAACATCTGCTTGGCCCTGTCTAGGCGATCGTGCATGCAAAACCCGTTGATCAATGAATTGTAAGTAGTGGTATTAGGATCTATTGACCTTCGGATCATTTCCTCATACAGTTTTTCCGCCTCTACAAGCTTCGCTTCTTTCACAAACGCATCGATCAGCGCGTTGAAAGTGACTAAATTGGGGTTGATTTTCCTCTCAATCATATCACTAAGTAGTCGAGAGGCATCACCCCATCGTCCGTAATTACCAAGGCAGCTTATGAGGGAGTTGTAAGTAAAAACATCTGGTCTAATTCCTTTGGTTTCCATTTTGTGGAACAAGTTGAGTGCATCATTCACATGTCTGTATTTGCAGAGACTATCGATGACTGTGCTGTAGATTACTACATCAGCCTCTATATTCCCTGCTTCCATCTTATTGAGCAGATTTAAAGCCAAATCAATATCACCTCTCTTACAGATACCATTTACTACCACACCATAAGTAACCAGATCTGGTTGACATCCTTTCAAAGCCATCCGTTCAACTAAAGCCACAGCTTCTGAAGCTTTGTTGTGGAGAAAAAGTCCATGAACTAGAGTTGTAAATGTCACAGTATCGGGTTTATATCCCATCTCGACCATTTGGTCAACCAAAGCTACAGCATCAGAAATCCTCTTACCGTGACATAAACCATTGAGAAGAGAAGAGAGCGTGACTATACTAGGCTCATAACCGAGTTTCATCATCTTCCCAAGAATAGCTAAAGCAGAAGAGAGTTGAGAGGAGCGGCAGAAACAATTTACTAAAATACTGTAAGTATAGAGATCATGTGCAATTCCCATCTTTTGCATCTTCTCCCCCAAGGAGATGACAACTTCAAACTTCTTCATCTTAACAATAGCACTCAACAGCTTACTGAAATCAACCACGGAAGGGCGTGGACGAGACTGTACCATGTCAGTGAACAAACCAAGTGCATCATCTAATTTGATATCACTCAGCCCATTTCTCAATATCTTTCTGTAATCATCACTGGCACTGGCGAAAGCTCGTCTCCAGCAACAAAAAATTAACGGAGGAGGAGTTACCAGATTACCTTGAACATGAACAAATCTCCTCATCGTTGACGCAATCGCAATAGATTCCGCTCCTTTCTCAGCCTTTTAAGTGACAGAGTTATCAGTGTGTAAAATTGCAAACCCTAAACGAACACAGAGAGCGATAGAGACAGACGAAGCACAACCGAAAACCGGTTAAGTACTTATCATCGAACCGAAAACCGGACTTATAGCTATTCTGATTGAGAATTTGCAACACATTAATTAACCCGGTATTAAGATTTGAAGTTATACAAAGCTAACCTTCAAAAAATGTAATTAAAAAAAAAAGTACATTTGGTAATTTGTGGAACATTAGTATGAACAAAAGTTCAAATTCAAAAAACACAACTATTGATAGATCTTTGATTAACCACTGATGATAAATTAAATACCATGCAATTAATAACCTCTTTTCTCGCCATAATCCTTTAGCATGTTACATATGAGTTGGAACACAAAAACCAAACAAATGAGTTGGAACGAGACATCTGCATATGAACAAGATCTAATCACAAGAAACACCTATAGCCCCTATTTCCATAGAGAATGCGAGGTTGTTTAACAGTTCTACACTCAGAAACAGATCAAACATATCAGATAACAAGTTAGCAACTATGCCATAGCTTGCTGCATCTGTTATAACTTTAAGCCACAATCCTAGTAAAACCAATATATCAATGGGAGGATCAACATAAGTGAATCGAACCATAAGATTGCTGACATCCAAACAAATCCAGATTCGACACTGAAAAACAACTTTGTTACAACTCATTTTGATAATCCTAGTGTAACAAACTTTATATTATCGGAGAGGATTAGTATCGAAACAGATCCAGTAAAACAAAACTACTGGCATTAGAGCTCTACTGGTAAAGACTGAATAATCTTTCATTCCTTCATTCATCCTCCACTTGATGATCCTGCAAAGTGCAAAGCAAACACACCAAAGCAATTGAAGCTCTGCACCCAACGTAAATAAAGTGGGAAAAAATGAGACGAGGACATACCTCACTCTTCTGCAGATCCTCCAATATTGTCAACGCCTTTTGTAATTCCTCTTTACAAAATAAACCGGCCAGCATACTGTAAAACGTTTTGGTATCAGGACACACACCACTGGAAATCATCTCCTGGACAATGTCTAAGGCGCCATTAAAATCACCCACTCGACAAAACCCACCAATCAAAGTGCGGTAAGTAATTGAATTAGCAACTATTCCTCTTCGGGACATCTCGCAGGCTAGCTCCATCCCATCGTAAACCTTTTCAGCCTTACAGTAGCCATTAATGAGTATATTAAAAGTCACTAAGTCGGGGGAGCACCCCTTGCTAGCCATCGAATCAAACATCTCTTTGGCCTCATCTAGGCGGTTCTGTTTGCAGAGAGCATCCACCATTGAGGTATAGGTAACAGTATCGGGAACTATACCTTTCCTGAGCATCCCCTTATAAAGTGCCCTTCTTTGGCAAATGCACTGATCAATATATTGTAAGTTTGTGCATCAGCCCTTATAAACTACTTCTCGAGACACAGTTTGCGTGTTCATGTTAAATTTGGACAGAGATGTTTAGTTTTATATAATTTGGTTGTTGTTGTGTGTGAGATGTCATGAACATTTGAATATCGCAGACAAGAAGCCTTGAACTAGTTTGATTTGTGTTTGATCTGAAGGGTTTTGCAATGATTTTTTCTTTAGTTTTGACAACATTTTTGCTAGTTTGAACGCCTAAGGCAATGGACATAGATACTAATAATTCTAAAAATCATATCTGAGACATTGCCAACCACGAGAATGGAACTTTTAGTTTTGGTGTCTTCTTGTCACAAGGGACATGATGTAGATTACTAGTCTTTGTATTTAGAAGTAGCTGTTTGTCAAAATTAACATGTGAAAGAACTCTCTGTGCAAGAAGGTGATTCTAATTTCAGTCTTCTCACTAGTTCTTGAAGTCATGACTGTTGCCGAGGTATATGTTTTTGAAGTTATAGGCACAGTAGATGAATCCGAAATGGCATCCAGACCTCTGAACAAGATGAAGCAGAAATGATGTTTCATTTACTCAGCAAGTAATGAATCCGAAATGGCACACACAAATCGTGAATTCTGACGATTTACTCAACAAGACTCAACAAGCAAAACAAACCTAGTCTAATGATCTCAATGGGTTTCAAGAGTCCTCCCTTACATAGGTAAAAAACTTGAGAAAGGTGCAATATTGTTGTTACTTTACAAGAGGCGATAGATGTTTCCAAATCTCTAGAGATTGGTCTCTCATATTAAGTTAAATTCAACAATGTTTCTGGATATACTGCATTACTAAACCGCTAAGTTTACATTGACCCTAAACAATTAAACAAAGAGCCTAATTAGTAATTACCCTCTTTTTTTTTTTCTCTTTACATTGAGTTTTTTAATTACCCCCAAAGATTCTACAAAAGGTTTTACAAACAACTTAAAAAAGGAACAGCTTTTGTAACCTCTAAACTACACCAAACTCCGGTTTGCATCTTAAATCTGTCTCAACCGGTCCTTACAAGAGCTCGGATACACAACTACAGAATCTAGACATAGCCCGCCTTTAGTATGCGTGCAATCAATATGAGTCATCGAGAACTTAATCTTCGTCGATGAACTTTTCGATTTACCAACCACAAAGTCTCCAGCATGGTAATGACTCCAGTTTCCTGCTTCGGTTAACATGCATTGAGATGAAGAATGTTGACCATCTTCAGTGAAGAGCTGAAACCAAACCGGTTTAATGTTCCAGCCATGAACCTGTTCTGTGTCACAAACCGCTTGCCCGGTTTGCCTAGCTAAAGCCTGAAAAAAACACTGTAGGTTCCAGCTGGAAATGGGAAATCAATTTCTCCATCAACTTGAAACCACCAGATTTGTTGAACATATGCTACTGAAGAAACTCTGCAGGAATCAACAAAGAGGATATTGTCAAATTAAGAATCATAGTAACGCAAAACACCGGTCAAAAGTTGGGATTTGTATCCAATACAACCTTACTTTGGCTAACAATGTGCTATTTTCAATCATAGCAAACATCATTCACTAATTTTACCAACAAAGGAAAAATCAAAACTTTGAACAGAAGAACAACAACAACAAAAACCAAAACTAGATCACATCTTAAAACTATAGCATCACAAAACATAAGATTAAAGTTAGGATTTGTATCCATTACAACCTTAATTCAACTAACGATGTGGCCTTTTGAGATCAAAGCAAACATCATTCACTAATTGTACCAACGAATCTAACAAAAAAACAGAGGAAAAATCAAAACTTTGCACAGAAACTACAAAAAACCAAACTTTGAACACCCAGAGATTAACAAACACAAGCCACTCATAAGCAACCAAAGAAGAACAACATAACAGATGAAAAGTAAAAATAAACTATGCCTAATGCATGAAATCATCGGATCTAATGAAAACAAACTGATTTAGGGTAAGAACCACAAACTCACCGAGATTCATCTGTCTGAATATGACTCCAGTATCTCCGATCATCAATTCCGGTTATCGATAACCCCTTAGCCGATATGCATAAACAGAGACCACCTGTTCGTTTATCTACCCAAGCTTTCTGCAGAAACAAATTATATTAAAAACTTCGAATCAGTAACATTATTTATGAATTCATTTCCTAAAATCGTTCATGCAAATCATTTAACAAAACATTTGATAAATGGAAAATGTGATATATTCATGAAGCTAACACTAACCATCAGGTAAATGCACATATCTATTCAGATATAACACTAGAACATGAGGACTGCTTTGAGAAGTAATCACTAGAAAATCAACATAACTACTTAATTCACCTCATATCTACTACTCATTTTGATAATCCTAGTGTAAAAAGCTTTATATTATTGGAGATTCATTGAGGATAAGTATTGAAATAGATCCAGTAAAACAAAAGTACTGGCATTGAAGCTCTACTGCTAAAGACTGAATAATCTTTCATTCCTTCATTCATCCTCCACTTGATGATCCTGCAAAGTGCAAAGCAAACACACCAAAGCAATTGAAGCTCTGCACCCAACGTAAATAAAGTGGGAAAAAATGAGACGAGGACATACCTCCCGATCCTTATATATTGCCACTGCCTTTTGTCGTTCCTCCTTACTACATAAACCGACCAGCATACTGGAAAAAGTTTTGGTATTTGGACACACACCACTGGAAATGACAATGTCCAAGGCGCCATTAAAATCACCCACTTGACAAAACCCACGAATCAAAGTGCGGTAAGTAATTGAATCAGCAATTATTCCTCTTCGGTACATCTCGCAGGCTAGCTCCATCCCATCGTAAACCTTTTCAGCCTTACAGTAGCCATTAATGAGTGTATTAAAAGTCACTACGTTGGGGGAGCACCCGGTACTAGCCATCGAATCAAACATCTCTTTGGCCTCATCTAGACGGTTCTGTTTGCAGAGAGCATCGACCATTGAGTTATAGGTAACAGTATTGGGGACTATACCTTTTCTGAGCATCTCCTTGTAAAAATATCCAGCCCTTATAAAGTGCCCTTCTTTGGCAAATGCACTGATCAATATATTGTAAGTTTGTGCATCAGGTTGCAAACCACTGAGGGGGAGATTAGTGAATAATTTCCATGCTTCCTCCACCTTATTAGCCTTGCACATTCCATGGATGATGATGTTATAAGTAGCTGTATTAAGATCCATCTTACTCTTCTGCATGGCCTTAAATAATTTCAACGCCTTGTCAGGCTTCCCATTATTGCAGAAACCGCCCAACAAAATGCCATGAGTTACGATATTAGGACACACACCATTAGAAATCATCTCATTGAGAAGGTCTTGAGCGGCATTAAGATCGCCCACTTGACAGAACCCGTGAATAAGAGTGCTGTAAGTAACTGTATTAGGAACTAATCCTCTTCTGGATATCTCACGTAGAAGTTCCACTCCGTCATCTATCCTCTTAGCCCTACAGCATCCGTCAATGAGAGTACTAAAACTGACTACGTTCGGAGAGCAGCCCTTGCTAACCATCAAATTAAACACGTGCCTCGCATCATCTAGACGACTATGCTTGCAAAATCCATCGATCAATGAAGTATATGTGACTGTATTAGGACATATACCCCTACGAAGCATCTCATCGTATAATTCTTGAGCCTCAAAGAACTTCCCTTCTTTGACAAATGCGTTGATCAATGCATTGAAAGTTACAACATTCGGATTTATTTGCCTTTTAATCATATCATGCAACATTTGCTCGGCATCACTCCATCTACCAGAGCTACAAAAAGCGTCTATCATACAGCTGTAGGTAAGAACATTGGGAAAAATTCCTTTCTCGTGCATTTCAGTGAAAAGATTTTGAGCATCGTTGTGGTGCCTTGCAAAGGCGATCAATGATGGGATTATATATTACAACATTGGGTTTGATGTGGGTTTCATCCATCTTCCTAAGCAGATTCAAGGCCGACTCAGTGTCACCCATCTTACACAATCCATTTACAATGGTTCCGTAAGTAACCACGTTAGGTTGATGACCATTTTCTACCATCCGAACAGCAAGAGCTAGTGCTTCAAGGACTCGACCCTCGCGACAAAGACATTACATCAGCGTGTTGAACGTTGCCACATTGGGTGTTAATCCTGTTTCAACCATATGATCAAATAAAGCAACCGCCTCAGAGATTCTCCTATCTTCGAGACATAATCCGTGGATCAGCGTGGTAAACGTAACAATGTTGGGCTGGAAACCAAGTTTGGTGATCTTGGCCAATGTAGACAAAGCCAAAGACAACTTATGACAGCTACAGAAACATTTAATCAGAATAGTGAAGCTGTAGATATCAAATGGAATCCGACGCATTCCCATCTTCTGATACTGAGAAATCACGACATCGGGTCGGTTCATCTTCACGACCAAACCCATTAGTTTATTGAAATCAATTGCTGGATAGAAGGAACGAGATCGAACCATTTCATCGAACAGATCAATTGCATCATCTAAGCTTTTGATATAATGAAACCCACTTTTCAATTTCAGTTCTTCTCCTTCAAAAGCTTCTTCGCTACCACTTGAATGGACTGACGAAAAAGGTAAACGCTTTCTAATCGTACCTTTCTTGGCGACGCGAAGATGAATCAATCTCGTACTGATCAAACTAGCAGAAGCAGCAGCAGATTCAGATCTGCAGAACCTAGCCAACATTTTTGTTTCGCCTGATTTTGTTGCTTGTTGTCGATCTCTAAAACTAAACTAAACTCTTAAGAAAGTGTTACAAAATTACAGCACAGCCACAGTACGACCGATTCAATTGGATTGGCTTGTTAAGACCGGTACAGATGAAATATTTAGATTCACGTTTTTTTTTTTTTTTTAATTGTCTACAATGTAACAAGGTACAACTAAGCTAAAGAAAAAAAACAAGAACATAATCAATGATTTGAGTATCTGTAACTTTTTGGTTCCATATATGTCTCCATGACACTTGAAGTGAATCAATCATGGATCAATTTCAAAGATATGGCATTTAGTTTGTGAGTTATAAGTTGAGATTTTGGTAGGAACATAAACATCCATGTGACCATAAAAATTCATTTCCATAGCTTAAGTTTGTGAATTATACTTTTAACTGTTATTATACCGGTTTGTTAATAAGTCTTTTTCAGATATAACCAAAAACAAGAACATAAATATCCATGTCCATTGTAATACGCATGTGAGATGTGAGATTACCAGAGAGCTTAAGGTGTCAAAACCAAATTATGATCATCCACTTTATAGGATAGAAGACAGATTTAGACTTTTTATTTTATTTTGCAGGGTTTAATTAAAATCAGTAGAAGAAAAAGAATAAGAAATGGTACCGAGAATTCCGAATAATCTTACAACTAATCAAATCGGTTACAATAACACTAGAGAAAATTAAACTTATGCAGATTACTTGTTTTTTTTAAAACAACAAAGTAATTACACTTAAGTTTTGCTTTTCCCAAGTATTATACAAAAACAAATTATGTAACTGTGAAATCATCAAAACATATTATAATATTGAAAAGGAGAGAAATGTGTTAATTAAATCATCCTTTTTTTATATGATAACCAGTTTCTCATTACCCCGGTTTAGTTCCTCTTGACGTTTTTAAGATTACGTACTGTCATTACAAGCTGTTGTCTCTCACCTTCGACTTCAGCAAATCTTAGACTTATCTCTAAGTATCTCTCTCGCATCTCCTTCAGCTCCATCTCCATTGATCCATTACTCTCTCGCAAAGACGCCATTTCCGCTTCAAGAACTCGTATATCGTCGTTTTCTTGACCATTTAGAGGCTCATTGTCACTCATCTGTTTCATCATCAGTACAAAAAAAAAAGGTATTGAGTTCAACTTTGAAGATTATATCTGCATGAAAATGTTGCTTCTTCGTTAACAACCTCGTGGCTTATTTGATTGAATTGATCGAGTTTAGTTTCCAGTTCCTCGATTCTGTTCTTCAGATTCTTTTCCTTTTCGATGAACATATTTGATGAAGATTCAAGAGCAGTTTCCTTCACTTTGATTTGACCCTGATCACAAGTTCACAAGCTTATCATCAACTTAAATATATTGATACTGAAACGAATACCGAATGTTTTAGATGCATATATACCTCAAGAAGTTTTAGTTTATCTTTCATAACCGCAACTTCTTTAGATCCGCCATGAGCTCCTACTGGACTTCCTTTGTTGTTGTTGCTTCTCTGCGCGGTTTTCGTTAAGTTGTTAATTGCGGTTCTGCTTTCTTTCAGCTTCTTTTCAAGATTAGCCATTGCCTCTTCTTTCTTCTTTAACTCACTTTTTACTTGTGCCACTTGCTTCTTGTGCTTCTCCATCTCCAAATCATTCTCTGATAAAGAATGCTTAAGATCATCGCACTGAGCTCTTACGGTTTCTAGCTCTGATTGTAGGAATGAAATTGATGTTTCTTGTTCATCCTTTACTAGCTTCACCGCCTGCAACTCCGCTGCTAGAGACTCTGAGTCTTTCCTCATTGATGCAATTGTGCTCTCTAGTTCGTTCTTCTTCGTGCTCTCTCGCTGTACTGAAGCCTCGGCTTCCATAACCGATTGTCTCGTCTTTTCCAACTCAACTCTTAGGTTCTCTGCTTGCCCTGCCTTTAACAAGAAGCTTTCTTTGTCCTTTTTCAGGTTCTCAATCTCGTCCTTCAGGATTGTGATCTCTTGGTTTAAATTTGCAGTAACATCTTCTTCATGTCTCTTCTGATTCTCTATATCATTGGATTTCTCATCAAGATTCTCTAACATTCCCTCCAGCTGACTTGTTTTAATATTCAGCTTTTCAGAAAGCTCGTACAGTTTTGCCTCGTACTCGGCTTGGTTTGCTCGGAGCTCATCATTAGCGTTCTTGAGCATTTCTTCTAGTTGACGTTTCTGCATTCGTGATTCGTTAGCTTCTGTCATCGCCTTCATAGCCATTTTCTCATTTGATGTAAACATTGAATCCATCTGTTCAGAGAGTCTCTTGAACTCATCCTGAAGTTTTCCGGCTACACTAGCATTTTTCCACCGCGTTTTCCTTAGAGTTTCTTCGGCTTGGATAGCTCTTTGCTCTTGCTCCACTTTACCTCGTGTGACAGCATCGATGTCTGCCTCATATATCTGAGCCTGTTTCTCCAGCTCTTCTTCCAAGGTTTCCATTTGTGTTTCAAGTTCTTTAATCCGGCACAAAGATTCAGAAAACTCTTCAGATTGTTTCTTGAGCTCAGCTTCCAGACTCTCTACTTGGTTTTCAAGCTCGGTCACGTCCACAAGCGAAGATGAACATTCGTATTGCATCTTCAATTGTTCTTGCAGTTGGCTCTGCTCTAGCTTGTATGAGATATCATGATTTTCCTGTTTCAGTATCTCATAATCCAAAGCAAGCTGTTCCATCTGTATCTCAAGCTCATCTTTATCACGTTTATAGATCTCAATCTCATTATAGAGATCAGTGATCTTCTGCTCCAAGACGTGTGTATCTTTCGCATCCACGTGTTTCTTCACGAGGTCCTCAAGTGCCTTTTGATCCTCATCTTCATCTGTCTCACTTCCACAAGACCTTCTCATTGATTCTTCAATGTTATCAGAAGCTCTTGGTCTAGGAGGAAGATCAGCTCCTTCTTTACTCCTTCCCTCCAGTATTTCTTCAAGATCTTGAACAGCAAGAATCAACTCGGAGTTTGATTCTTGCGTCTTCTGGAGCTGTAACCGGAGATTAAAATTCCGATCTTTCTCGTAATCAAGTTCCTCTCTTGTTTCCTCCAAAAGAACCCATGGATCTCTTCCTTCAAACTGCAACCTGTTCCTCATTTTAGTCTCTCCTTTCTGCTTGTCAGATACTTTATGTCTCTCACAATCTTCCTTCAAAGAATCTCTCTCCTGCTTCAAGCTATTCACTTCCCTGAGGAGATCTTGACTTCTTTTGGTCTCTTTAACAATTTGTTTCCTCAGGCTTTGCAGCTCTAGCTCAGAAAGATCTGCTTGCCTTGTCAAACCAGCAAGATCTTTTTTAAGCTTCTCCATCTCGTCCTCATCCGAGGAGGAGTTATTCGCGGTGTCCCTAGCGATTGTATCATTTGAACTATTGGTGGTAGAGTCATCAGTGCTGATACCATGATCAGAACTTCCCGACCACTCGGATTCGGATATACGAGGCTCTTCAAACAAACTTTTAGCTGAATGAAGATGCTTAGTGGGGTTTCTCAAAGGCTTGGCAACTTCTTCAGGAGTATTCGGCTCAATGACACTTCCAGAGCTTGACATAGTACTATCAGATTCAATCGATGCTCTTCGTCTTAGTTCCGCAAACCGAGCAGCTTTACTAAAGGGGCCTTCCTACAAATGCAAAGACAGTACAAGTCAAGAGAAAATTTAACTCTCTTCCATTACACTGCATAACGATCAGCCAAATCAGCATACCTCATGCAAATCGCTTTTACGAGTTTCATCTGCATCACCAATGATCAAATGTGACCTCAAATCTTGACCCTGTGACATTTTCCCTAGAGTCTCACATTCATCCACCTCTCTGCAAGAACTCAGAAAGACACACTTTCATTAAAATATCCAAAACAAAGACTTGTAAAAAGAAACCAATAGATGAGTTTAGTTTTCTGCACCTCTGAGGATCATCAAATTCTAATTGTCTTTGTATAGATACCTAAAAGTCAGAAGATCATTAATTCGAAGACTCGAAGGTTACAAAACTCTAAAAGAAAAAGGACAAAAAAAAAAAGCTGAGATCTTATTAGCTTTTAAGATGAAAGCATTAATGAGAAAAAAGACGAAACAAGAGAGAAGAAGCTAACATGCAACAAAGCTTTTGAAGTTGAGTTCTGTAATGGTAGAGAAACATTGCAAGTTTTAGTTGCATCAACATAATCAGCAAAATCAATTGATGTTTCTCCAACCAAACCACCTCTTGTAGATCCCTGTCCAAAAAAAACAAAAGAATCACAAAAAACATAAAAGTATAAAAAATAAATCTGAGATTTCTAATTTACATTTTAATGCTCACCGTAGTTGATACAATGAGATGATAAATTCTCTGATTTACTTTACCAGTCTTTGCATCTTTGAAAAATTTCACAGTCTCGTAAACCGGAATATTCCACCGGCAATGTCCGTCGTTCACTATAGCTTTCTCTGACCTCGCCGTCGGTTTACCAATATCTCCGGGAACAAGAGACAGAACCAATCCCTCTGTATTGAACTGTGACGCCTACGTAATTTAAAATAAAAAAAAATCACCAATAAATCTTCAAAAACCTCTAATCACAACGCTAATGATATGATTATTAACTCCAACATAAAAATGTGTTACATACATCAAGCAAAGAAAAATTAAAAAAAAATCTTTCAAAAATTCACACCAAACTTGGAAATGTGTTACATTCATCAAGATCGATGAAGAAACATAACAAAACTCGAGTTACAGTACCTGAGTCGTATGAAACTTCAATCTGAAAACGACTTTGATTCTGTTCTTCTCGCTTCTCCATCTCGCTGACTTAAACATCTCTCCGCCTACGAGTACTGATCGCCGGTGAAACAGAGGTACTCACCGTCGCTCCGGCCATTCTCTACCGGGACTAGCCATTACAACACTCTTTTAGTCCAATGCAGAGGAAATGATCATCACAGAGCTGATCCTCCGGACGAGTTGGCTCAGTCGATCGGAGCGAGTTGGTACTCAGAGAGAAGGCGAAGAAGAAGAAGACGCGAACGTTAAGCTTGAGCGGTGGATTTTATATAAAATGGGACAAAAAGGAAGTAAGTACAGATCTAAAGAGAGATGAGATTAATAAACAAAAAAAATAAAGTACGATACGTTTTTTTTCTTTTGTTGTAATTAATTAGTAGTGTACATATCTTTCAAGTAATTAATATTTTTCTGTCTCGTATAGGAAACTCTTTACGTTTCAATTTTGTGACGTATTTAAATATGATGTTTAAAACAAATACATAATTCATTTACTAGTGTTAGATATTGTGCTATTATTATCAGTCAATAAGAGTCGATTAGAAGAAGATCCAACTATACATACGTATCTTATAAATTTTATCAAAAAAACATAGACATACTCTGCGGTTTGTACCTATTTAAAAATATAGTGTATATATATATATATATATATGTACTACATTTTTAAAATTGGTTTTAAAGAGCTGAGCTCCCCATATAAATTTGACTAAAAGATTATATTTTCCGTAGAATTATAAATCTCTCTGAGAAAAATAAACTATAAAAAATACCTACCAAATACTAAATAGACCGACAGATTTGGAAACATGATCTTATTTAATAAAAAGTTTGTTTTGGGTTAGGGTCTGAGGGAACAGTGATCGATACACAACGAAAACTACATGTCTGTCCTCCTCTAGTTACGAGCAATACACGATCTCTTTATGGGCATTATAGTCAATAAATGGATTACAACTTACAAAGCTTGGCCCCGATAAACTAAAAAGATAAAATCATTATATAAAAAGTATCAACGGTCAAGTTTGATGTTGATATACTTTCTATTTATCTGATATTTGTGTAGTTAAACATTTACTTGGAAATATAGCTGATAGTGATGTTTTAACCAAAAAAAATGTATTGCTTAGCAAATGTTATTTCTCAACGAATCAGTAAATGGCCTTATTCTTTACATCAAAGAAAAATATGTGGAAACTTAGGTACCATTTTGAGTATACATTAATATATCAAATTTCCACGATTAAAAACTAATCTTTTGCGGCAAAAAAAAAAAAAAAAAAAAACTTAAAGAACATGAATACAATCATGATACACCGTTAAATTATACTGATGCAATCGTGTATGTGTGATAATTCTGCTCAAAATAATTTTTCTAGCCATGCAATCAACTTTTAATAGTAATACATAATCAATAATAGTATAATGCAAATTTAATAGGATAATAGTATAATACGAATTTTATTCATACGACTAAATACACATTACACCAAAAACCTAGGATTAGCCATTTTATTCATATATTCTATATTTCTTAGTTAATAATAATATCATAATATTCTTCGATTTTATACAAAAAATCAACTCTCCAAAACTCTCTCCCACTCTTTCTTAATTATTAAACATAAATCTAATTTGATTCAATTCAAAATCCTAGATATTTACTCAATTTAGACGTGGGTGGGATATGATGTCGTCCTGTCCATATATTTGATTCACCAAGTCATGAAATCATAATTATTAAAATAAAATTTCATTCGACATATAACATGCGAATTCATCATAAGTTCTGGGACATCAAACACCAAGAGAGTTTAACGAATCTGTGTTGTACAGACCCACCTTTGGTAATGAATCTTACAATTTTTTTTTCAACACAAATACTACGTACATGTTTTATAATATTTAGTTGATCTCTGAAACAAGCTGTATAGTTTGTTAGCTTATATTATAAAGCGAAAAAAAAAAAAATTCACTTTGTTTTTCTTTTTCCTTTTTCAGATGTAGGTCCATTGAGATTCTGGAAATTATTAAAAGGTATCCTATGTATTATACTACTATTGTATGATCCCAAATCCCATTACCAAACTTGTATTGTCGTAGAATAATTTCTTAAAATGAGTTTAGGATTTCTCGATGACATAAATCATACTTCATGCATATTATATATATATAACCTTATTCTTAGTTGTTGCTTGTCCTTTTGCACTCCAATTTTATTAATTAGTCGTCTCTTGTTAGAAATTAGACGTAACGTATAAATGTACGTACGCTTGCACATTATATTTATAAGTATGTACAGTATGTAGTATGTGT
This sequence comes from Crucihimalaya himalaica, assembly GCA_004349715.1. NCBI lineage: Eukaryota > Viridiplantae > Streptophyta > Magnoliopsida > Brassicales > Brassicaceae > Crucihimalaya > Crucihimalaya himalaica. The sequence goes on along the minus strand of SMJT01000038.1, from coordinate 1,277,196 downwards.
GTGTATAAGTAACATGTATGCGCACATCACACGCAAAAAACACATATCTAAAACCAAATTGGGTAGTCTCGTAACAAAATGGTGGTTTGGTCGAGTGTGTTTAAATAAAACTAACGACTTGAATACGTATATATCCGCCTAACATATACGCCAAAGGTCCAACCCCCATGATATACCAAATATACATAATACTAATTAATTGATTTGTGACTTCATTACATATGACAAAATAAAAGTGATTTGTGTAACCGAAAAATATGAGACATGTGTACTAATTAGATGTGTGCTACAAAAATTGTGGTCAGTGGAAATATTAACTATGATTCCCGTTGGTCACAATTATGGAAAGATATACGAAACAAAAGATCATGAATTGTATCTAAATTAAATTAAAGGTTTTGAGCGGTAATGTTAATTAGTATCGCTTAATAAGTTCGTATCATTGTGGTAGTACTAGTTAATTCATCCATTTTATGATATTAGGTCATCGAAGACTAATCTTTTACATTAGGTCATCGAAGACACATCACGTACATGTTGATTCCAAATGGACGCCCTTATGTATCCAAACCATTCGAAAATAACTTTTCTTTTGTTGCTGCGATCTAAAAGAACTTAACTACGAATGTAATACATGTGTGTATACACGTATTAATTATTGGTGTATATTGATTTAGTAAGAACTTGTGTAATTGCAAAATGGTTCTTTGACGGTACATAAAGTAAAATGGTTCTTTGACACCTTGTTTGTTCTGAGGAGCTTACTTGGCTTTGAAAATTAGCCATTGCTTTATTTGTTGTACACACGTGCCACTCATGCGTGCCTACTCAGACATCCCCTTTTTTCTTGGCTTACTATTAAATTATTAATATATTAGCTAGCATTATATAACTTAAATAGTATTTTTTTCCAACTATGTCAAAGAATTAATTAGTCTATAAGAGATGCAACCAATTTGGAAGAAACATTGATAAATATGAAAATGTACACTATAAGCTCGTTTAAAGAGGTAAACAAACATTCTTAAATAGGAGTTCTTGATAGTGTTTATTGAATCAGTTTTCCGATCTTGGTCGACTGATTTTCAAAATAGTTCTTTCAATGAAATTGTCTCAGCCTCAAGCCACGACGTACGCTAAAAACTAAACAATCCAATTTTAACCAAAAAGAGAAAAAAAAGAACTAAACACCCAAAGTCATGATGAACTATAATAGTCATGCAAACGAAGTTTTAAAAATATTACAAAAACATAATATTATCTTACTAGTTTCTTATAATGTCGTTAACAAGGAAAAAAACTAAAAAAAATTGTAAAATATAAATATATATGAAGTTTCATGGTGCACAACAAAAAAAATTAAGAAATTTCTATGATTTATAAGTAAAATATATGGTTAGTGAGGTAATTTTGTAATCTCAAATTATAGAAATTATAAATTACAAGATTGTTTATAATTAAAAGATAATGTATAGGATTCCTCGGATATTTTTCTCGGCGGTAAGGATTTTACCGACGATTTACGTACTGATCGAGGATTCCTCGGACTTTTTCTTCAGCAGTAAGGATTTCACCGACGATTCACGTACTGATCATAATATGTATAATGTAGCACTTTAGAAAATACATTTTCCAACAATTATTTGTTTGTGTATTTGTCGTAATATTTCTATATTAAGGTTAAATAAAGTCACGTAAGCTGTCGCAACCTCCAACCTAACTTCTACAAAGTACAGACACCTCTCTCTCTGCTTTTATTCTGACATCCTAGTTCACAATTTTAGTTGACGTCACATTTTTTTTCTTTAAATTACTTAAACTTTAGTTGCCTAGTAGTAATTAGAAGATTTAATACTCAACATTTATGTTCTTTTGCAGAAAACAATAAAAGAGCGAATTTAGTACCATCCAGAACATTACAAATCGAAAAGTGTGCAGTCAAAGTCCATGCTCCTAGTGAGTCCATGACTTGAAACAATTATTTTGGTGTCAAAACAAAATTTATGTTTTCTACTTTCATTTCCATTAATTTTAACAAGAAACATGTTGACAAAAAAAAAAAAAACAAGAAATATACTATTCTGTTTCAATTTAATTGTTGTTTAAATATCTTTTTTTGTTTCATTTTATTTGTTGTTTTCAACTTTCAATGCAAAATTAATTATTTTTTATTTGTTTTGACTATTTGTATCCTACTGTTTGTTATCTTATTGGTACAATAGTTTTTAGTTATATAAAAAATAATGTTTTAAATTTTAAAAAATAAGAAATTAAATGATTCCGTAATTTATGTAAAAAACCTTAAACAACATTTAAATTGAAACAGAGGGAGTATAATTATATTTTATATTATGATTATATAGATATATCTTTGCATATATAATGATATAACAAATTAACAAGTAGATTAATGATTTGTACTAGTGTCACAAACTCGTATAATGCATATTTATTGAGTAATAACAAAAAAAACATGTTACATATTAAGAAAATAGTTTTTTTTTTCCATAAATCTCAGATGTAGAAGACCATATTGTTTAAATATAAAAAATCCAAACTAGTACTGTCAAACCAAAATAAACAAACCAATGTATGTAAAACAATAATTAATAAGACTAAACCAAATGCAACTGAAAAAATTATGCTTTGATACATCTCAGATCACAGTTAATTTTATCTTTCAGATCTATTTCTTTTTAAGAAAAAATATATATACCACAGACATTGATGGCTCTAAATAAAGAGAACAAGAAGCACATGTGTGATGGGGTCACATTCGCAAAAATTAATATTCACTAGTTAAACATAAGGCTCTGACCAAAATGGGGAAGTTGTGTTAAGAAGTCCCAGAAGCATTAATACACAAGATTATTGCATATTCACAAAATTTATAAATTTGAGTTGGTTCTTTTAATTTGGAATGTAACAAATTATCCTAAACTAACTTCCTAATAAGTTTTTTAAGTAATTAGCGTGTGCATATGCTATGCATATGATCACACGTGTCAACGAGCAATTGAATGTTAATTACTTGAATGTTTATGATTCATCAGCTTGCACCATTGTATTAGTGAAATTAACATATGATTAATCAATGGATATATTTGATCCATAAAATTAAATAGACCAAAACATAATTCAATTTAGAGTTATTTCTTATAATTAAGAAATGGCATTTTCTCAACAAAAACAAAAAAAAAAAAGCTAAGGCGTTCTCTGAGTTTAATTTTTACAGATTTGGAGAGATACATTAATCAACAAAGAAGTATGAACCAAAAAAGATGTGGATTTGTTTTTTATTATTACGCCAAGATGCGGATGTTTAATGAGTAGTACACTAATACACACATACATATAAATTTCATATATAATATATTGGCGTGAAAATGGTCCTAAACACCTAATTAGTCGTCATAATATCAACAATAATTTTTCATTATCAACTAATAGGTACCCTTCATCTTCCTTTAAATCACCGTCGTCATTTTCCTTTTTGGTTTAATGAGATCTTGTAGACTAAAATCATGATCAATGTAAAAAGTGAAGCGTATGTATAGTGCATATATATATATATATATCTACACACATAAACAATCATATTTTATAACTCTATAGTATATATATAGTCTATATATAGATATATCACGTACCAAAACTTGTATATCATTAGACTCTTTTTAGGTTAATTATGATTACGTGATCATTTATTTTTTCTGTTAATGCATGATTACGTGATCGGTGATCACGCATGCGTGCTTTCTAATACCTAAAAATGAACTTAAGAAGGGGAAAAACGAGAAGAAGAAAAGAAAAATGTTAAGATTTGAGGTTAGAGATTGTTCTTCTTTCGATATTTGATTCATTTAAAACATTTATTTTTTTCATAAAGTTTGGATAACAATAATTTCTCGAATCAGACTCATTTAGCTATCCGTTGATTATGGATTATATGAATTTGATAATCTATCTTAATCCGATCTATTTTAGTGTTAACATAGTCTCTAGCTAATCATTTTCTGGCGAATATAATAAGATAAAATGCATGAAGAAAAAAAAAGATTATAAAGGAAAAGCAAATATAAAGACCAAACGATATATTATACCAAAAAAAGAAGACCTAAATATCTTTATCTTTAGGTGATAGCTTGAGAAATAAGATAAGTATAAATATTAGTCTTGTAATATTTTTTCTTTTTATGTTCGTCTCCCTTTCAACATGTGATCGTACGAGAGAGACCTTTTCGCTTTATAAGGTCATGTGATCAATCAACGTATTAATGTCTATATAATTTCTCGTTATTTATTAAAAAAGAAAAGAAGAGATATTACCTTTTCTTTTTTTGACATATATATTTATTACATGAACAATTAAAATCCGGATATATACATCTGAACGAAGTAGAACGGATCACAAATATTTTAAATAATATTTGAACATTCGGTTTTATACTCTATACATTTTTCATAAGATTTTTTTCTCTAAGTACAGAGATTCTAAAGTCTAAACTGTGGTTTCTAATTCACATAATTCTTAAGTTTAAATGTAAAAAAACATGTAATATTGTAATTTGTGCTAGCTAGAGTCGTCTTTATGTCATCACTCCAGGTTCAAGTCCACATATAATATACAGTATATTATAAAAAATTATTTATGAGAAACATATTATTGTTATATCATGATTAAAAATCTCAATAATAATTAACTAACTGTGAGAGAACGGGAATATTTGAAATTATTATTAACATTTCAGAGTAAAAATATGAATTGAATTAAGAAGATTTCGATTGGATAATCAAATTTTGTTTCGACGTATTAATGTCTTCGCTGGTCACATGAAAGTGAGTTTCTTTTTTTTTTTTTTTTTTTTTGCTTTTATGCTTTGACAGTTTTTGTTTTCACAACGTTTAATATTATCATATCATCTTGGCATCTTGGAAAACTAAAGATGTGTAAATCTCATCATTTCGTATGAAGAATCAAAAGAAGAAAACGTGGGCACTTAATACTTTTGTCTAAATATATTTCACTACCATAAGAAAAGAACAAAGAGATTTTTAAAAATGGATCGGATAATTCCATTAAGAATAGATTATATTTTACAAACTGTTTGTATATATATAGTGTACGTAAAACATATTTTGGTAACCCCTATAGCAATAAAAAATGTATTTGCTTAGATATAATATATTCTTAATGTGAGGCTATCTAAACCACAGTTTACAATTTCATCTGAATATATTCATAAGTACCAAGCTATTTCAAGTGCTAGTAGCCTATTACTAATCAAAACTACATCAACTTAATCGACTGATCCACACATTACAATTTCGTCGGCATTACATTTATAACAAAACTAGCAAACCCTTGAATTTGTATTACGCTGAAAGAAAATTGAACACAAAATTCTCATGGACATCATTGGTGACTCGTAATTCGTTTTCTGGTAGAGAATCTGACCGCCGAGATGTCTTGTTTCCATTTTCAATCCTTGTATTTGAACCGGAACGTATTTTCGACTTTTTTCCGGCGACAGAAACAATAGCACTTTTCTCTATTCTCCGGCGAATAACATACTCTTCGGATATAAACACATCCATATTTGTAACACGATAACTACTAAACTACTCTTAATTGCTAGTGTCGAGAGTTCTGAAAAAAATATGAAGCTTTTGTGGAGTTATTTCAGGAAAGTGAAATTAACAGTTTACAGTTTTTTTGTCCTTTTAAATCTTTGTAGTGCATATTTGTAGACGAGAGGAAGCAACTTGGGAAATTATCATGGGAGGTAGGTCCCAAATTTTGACATAAAACTTATTTTATTTTATGAAGATATATTAGTCTCCAAATTGATATATTCTTTCCGATCATTATATTCGTGCTGATTACTTATTAATCTATTTTATTTTTCAATTGAAATTTCATTTGTAAGAAACAAAACAAATTTATATAAGCAAACTCATTATATAACATTGAATAGCTCTTATGTACAATCTTTCCTTTGCAAGTCCATTCGTAATTTTATCTTAAATATATGTTTTCTTCGTCCAACGTAATCGCTGTAAAATCATATAATTCATCAAAAATTATTATACCTATATAATATATTTTTTGTCAACTAATGTTTTGGATAAACACACGGAGCTTAAAGAAAGTAATTTTATTAAAAATTATATTTAATAAATAACTAAAACTTTTGTTTAAAAACAGATAATTAAAAATTAATATTTAATAGACAATGTAACTATTTGACTTCTCATTAAAAGTATTTTTAATTATTGTTAGATTTAAAAAAAAAATAATTACATAGAAAATGTGAAAAAATTAAATATTTTGAAACAAAATTTTTCTTCTAAAACATCATTTATTTTGAGATAGAGAGAATATATAACATGTAACGCATAATTAAATTAAGTTGTTTGTTGTAACACTAATCAACATGTTGTTGTGTGCAACACAAACTTGTTTATAACGTCAAAGTTGGTTTTGGACGATCAGTTTGTTTCTGAATTTTCAGATTACTAACAAATCCAAACTGATCAGTCTATAAATAAATAAATATATTTTGATAGATAAGTTAACCTAATTTATTCCATGGACTACAATATTATGGTATAATTATTAAAATTTAAGGAATTCTCTTTTTGGACTTTTTATCATAATGTGTAATAAAGTTAGAATATCGAATTTGATTCTAGGATGCGATTTTAAGTACAACATTCAGCCTTTTGATTGTAATTGGATGGTCAATTAACACTTAGAATCATTTAATATCACCAAGTTTATCTAATTTCATACATACGAGTTTACCTTTGCTTGTGTCAAAATTTCTTACTTCTTATTTGATGTGCATATATAGTCCCGCTCATATTAATTATGTAAACTGAAAAATAAAAACTTCTAATCAATATTCCCATTGATATTGTAAGTAAACTGAATGCTTGTCACCTGGCCTGTTCTTATATATAAAAAGATAATTTATTCCCAAAATAAAATAAATTTATGTTCTTTATAATCGTAAGCTGAAACATATAAAATCTAACTTAATAGTCTTTTGAGCAACTAGTTGTGATTGTGATGGATACAACTTTTGAATGGAGATGATAACAGAGATTTTGAAAATTCAGTTGGAATTATATAGAAACTTAAGTGACATTAGAGAGAAATACGATTTTAGCTTCACAAGTATAAAACATATTTAGTTAAGAGTATCACATGTTTATACTAAAACTGATAAAGTTTTAGATGTAATTTAATTTTCTGAGGCAAATATTTAGTTTTAAAATACTAATAAAAATAAATGTACTTTTCTACAATAAATTTTCTTATATTTAAACATGCGTAAATTTCTTATACTTTTTATTTCTCGTATAGACGGTTCCGCTATATATGGACATATATGTACTTTTTATTTGGTAAAACATATTATACATATACCTCAAATCTATTTTTAGATTTTAATCCAATTAATATACAAAACTTAATACTTGACCCAGATCAAAATCTTCACCCGAGTTTTATCAAATTCGAGTTTGATTTTTCTAATAGTTATTTGAGTAAATAAATCATGTATGCTGCGAAATTGTAATTGAGTCACTCCGGTCTAGATAAACCGGAGACTGAATTCTTCTGTTGGTCTTACTTTCGCTTGCATTAGTTTTCTTTTGGTAAAAAACGCAGCGTTTTAATTTTTCATACTCAAAAGTCAAAACTCAAATAAGCGACTATCTAAATCTAATAAAGCATAAATACTCATGACTACACTGAATATTTCAAGTAAGTTGAAAAACAAGTACTGTAGAAGCTAACTGGTTCAGGCTTTTGTCTATAAAACCTTAAGGTCTTGTTCTGAGAAGAATGTTATCTCATAGGAGTCTGGCCAAATCAACAGCTCTTGCGAGAGTGAACAACAAATGTACAAAGCATACGAGAGAGCAATCTTCAGAGATTTGGAAACATTCAAAGAAACAATCTCTCGCCTCTTGTAAGCTAACAACAAGTCTGCACCATTCTCATGTTTCTAACCTGTGAATGAAAAACTTGAAACCCATTCGACAAGGTTTCCGTTTCTTGTTGATCTTGGAGATGTAAATTTTTTTTTTTGTCCAATTTGTTTTCACCGTAGAATTGTATAATTCCCTTAATATGTAGTAAAGAAAAAGAACGTCATATTAGCAACCGAACTGGCTAACACAATTATAACCTTACAAGTTTAGCTAAACCAAAATTAGTTATTAACTCTGTTCCACACCACCATCAAATCCGAAACCAGACAAGAGTATTTCAATTCACAGTCACAATATACTTTTGCATTATGAAAGAGAAATATAAATATAACATATCTATTCAGATATAACATTAGAACATGAGGACTGCGTTGAGAAGTGATCACTAAAAAAGCAACATAACTACTTATTTCACCTCACAAAAGCTTTGAAGGGAAGAGTGTTGCTCTCCAGATGATGAGACTGGTTTAGGAAAGCATGTCCAGAAAGCTTTTGTCCAATCTCCCATCATGCAACATATTAGTGACCAAGCCAATAGTTGAAGCATCTCCTACAAACCCGCACCTCCTCATTTCTTTGATGAACTCAGCTGATGCGGTTTTGTCACCATCTCTAAGATGTGCCCTAATAAGCGTATTATAGGTACCGCTATCTGGCCGAGGTCCATCTTCTTTCATTTTCCTGAACAAGGCATCTGTTTTCTCCTTTAATCCTTTCCTACACAAGCCCGAGATCATTGTATTGTAGGTTACAACATTAGGCTTCACTCCTTTAAGGCTGAGGCTACAAAATAGATCCCACCCATCTTCCACCTTTCCAGCTTTGCACATCCCTTCAATCATAATATTATATGTATAAATATCAAGTTCCAATTTACTCTTTTGCAGATCCCGGAATATGATCAATGCTGTCTCTAGCTTCCCATTATTACAAAGTCCATCTAATAAGATGTTGTATGTAATAATATCCGGAAGCACACCATCAGAAACCATCTGTTTGAATACCATTTGGGCATTATCACAATTATCAGCTTGAAAAAACCTGAAAAAACCCATGGATTAGCGTGTTATAAGTGACTGTGTTGCCAAGCAATCCTCTTTGAGACATCTCGCAGAAGAGTTCCATACCTTCCTCTACCCTTTTACACTTGCAAAATCCCTTTATAAGAGTACTATATGTCACTACATTGGGAAACAGTCTTTGCTAACCATGAACTCAAACAGCTGCTTGGCCCTGTCTAGGCGATCGTGCATGCAAAACCCGTTGATCAATGAATTGTAAGTAGTGGTATTAGGATCTATTGACCTTCGTATCATACAATTTCTCAGCCTCCAAAAACTTCCCCTCCTTCACAAATGCATCAATCAATGCACTAAAAGTGACTAAATTGGGGTTGATTTTCCTCTTGATCATATCGCTCAGCAGTCGAGACGCATCACTCCATCTTCCGTAATTACAAAGACAACTTATGAGGGAGCTGTAGGTAACAACATTTAGTCTAATTCCTTTGGTTTCCATTTCGTGAATAGGTTGAGCGCATCATTCACATGTCTGTGTTTGCAGAGACTATCAATGATTGTGTTGTAGATCACAACATTTGTCTCTATATTCCCTGCTTCCATCTTCTTGAGCAGCTTTAAAGCCAAATCAATATCACCTCTCTTACAGATTCCATTTACTACCACACCATAAGTAACCAGATCTGGTTGACATCCTTTCAAAGCCATCCGTTCAACTAAAGCCACAGCTTCAGAGGCTTTGTTGTGGAGAAAAAGTCCATGAATTAGAGTTGTAAATGTCACCGTATCAGGTTGATATCCCATCTCGACCATTTGATCGACCAAAGCTACGGCATCAGAAATCCTCTTACCGTGACAGAAACCATTGAGAAGAGAAGAAAGCGTGACTATACTAGGCTCATAACCGAGTTTCATCATCTTGCCAAGAACAGCTAAAGCAAGAGGGAGTTGAGAGCGTCGGCAGAAGCAGTTAATCAAAATACTGTATGTATAAAGACTATGTGAAATCCCCAAGTTTTGCATCTGCTCACCAAGAGAGATGACAACATCAAACTTCTTCATCTTAGCAATGGCACTTAACAATTTACTGAACTCAACAATGGAAGGAAAGGGGCGAGACTGTACCATGAATTAACGATCTCCTCATCGTCTTGATTGCTTCGAAAAGAGACTACACTTGTGAATGAACAAATCAAACAGCAAAAATCAAATTGCAGAATTGAACAAGGTAGAGAGAAAAACCCTATGATTGAAGCAGTCGGTTCAATGTCGATTCGGTAACAGCTGGTTTTCTTAAACCGGCTATGTCTCTTTTCGTTACTCCCTCTGTTTTTAAAAGAATGATTTTCTAAGGTTTTCACACAAATTAAGAAATATTAAATGCATATCTTAACTAATCATTCTTTTTCTTTTTCTTAATTATCCATATTCCATTTATTGATGTCTAACCACTATATTACTAATGAGATATGTAGTAATTAACATTAGTCAAATCAAACAAACACAATTTTGTGTAAAAATTTTAAACTTGGAGTCACAATCACGTCTTTCAAAAACAAAATTTTAGAGTGGAACCAAAACCAAATTGGATTTTTCGTGTGCAGATGTAGAGTATTAGTTTTATAATAAACTAGTAGATTCCTTTTTTACATTAATTACTTGGTAATCTATTTTTTCCCATGTTTGTTATTTCCCATGTTTATTATTAATTTTATAATTAATAATTTTAAAAAATTAATCTTTTAAAAACAAAATAAAAAGTCAGAAAATCAATCTTTTAAATACAGAGGGAGAGTATTATAATTCTTCATTAATGATTCTTTTACACAGTACTCAATCACTTGGAGCTTCCTTTACGCACTTTTTTTGTGAACACATTAATTAATCGGAAGTGTTTTTCTTTCACCTACCATAACCCAAACAGTTCATTGATTTCTTGGAGTAAAAAATATCGATAATATATACATATATATATATATATATATGTAATATATCTGGCATATATATTGATATGGGATTCGAACATAAAACTCCCACACCTAAATCGAAGTCATCATTAAACCTATAAGATCCTTCATCACTTCTTCTCCTTGTCTTTAATTAATCTTTAAAAGGTTATATCTATCTTTCTGTCTGTGCTCTTTCAATATTTGAGGAACTAGTTTCTACTAACAGTTTTAATTTTATTTTAAATCTCTGTAAAAATCTCATAAAAGTAGAAAGGAAGAAGAACGAGAAGAGAAACCCTAACATGGGACAAGATAAACAAGTCAAGAAAGATTCAAGATTATATGAACAAAGTACTATCAATTTGGCTTCAAGTCAAAGTATGTCTGTGTGTAAATATATATATTTTTATGAAGTCAAAGTACTATATATATATATATATATTTATGAATTATAAGTAAGTTTTTTCTTGGTTCTAAATTTTTCTACAAGAAAAATAGAGGACGATTTTGTGAACAAGTAAACATGAAAAGCGTCATAACTCAACGACTAATTAATATACATCTCGTTCATTAATATTAGGATTATAAATAATGTTCAACGATGGTTTTGGATTGACATATATGAATGGAGTTTTTAATTTAGATTATAAGGGTTTAAAACAAAAAACTGATTTTGTAAACTTGTTTGGCATGTAGATGAAAAACTAGTTGAGATAGAGAAAGAGAAGAGACTTGCCTTGATAGATGCATGGGAAGAAAACGAGAAGGCAAAAGCTCAAACCAAGTAAGATTTACGGTAACTCATTTACCAAGTACTATATAATCCATTGTTATAAATGAGGTTCGAACCATAAAGATTAACATTCTTTTGCATTCAAATTAATAGCAATTTTCTCACACAATTATTGACATGAAAAGTAAATTTAAACATCTAATTATATATTTTGCATGATATGCGAGATTGGCAATTCTTTTAGATATTAAATTATTAATATATATATTATTTCATTTTTGTTTCTTTAAATACTTATCAATCGATGCTCGGTCTAAGCAGGGCTTACAAAGAACTTTGCTCCATTGAAGCATGGGAGAACAACATGAAGACATCACTAGAGTTAGATTTGAAAAAAATGGAGGTATATTATTCTACATAGAGAATTTTCTCTATTCAATATTATCACACTGCAAAAAAGGTGTATTGTAAAATTTCAAAAAAAAAAAAAGAAGGTGTATTGCATCAATTTATTTACGTAAAAAAATAATAAGGAATTTAAAATAAACAAAATCAGACAATATTTGATGCATCCTACTCCTATTTCAAAACTTAAATTAACATATATATACCTCAAAATTCAATAGACCAGACAATATTTGATGTGTTATAACTTTTAACCAAAAAAAGAGATAGTGTCTTTAAACCATTTCAGTACTACTGCTTTGGATATTAAATTGTAGATAATTAGACATAATCTATATATTTATATATTATTATTTTTATCAGGAGAATTTGGAAGTAGAGAAAGCTGAATACTCAAAAAAATTCAAGAAGAAAATACCGGAAATTGTGAAGATTGCAGAAGCTAAAAGAGAAAAAATAGAGAAACAAAAGGGACAAGAATCTATCAAATTGGAAAAAATGAGTGAGAAGCTAATTGCAACTCCAAGTGCCTATCCACCTAATACCAAAACCTGTGGATGTTTCTAAAACAATAATATTCTCCCCCTTTCATGGGTCATCTCTCGGCCCATCAAATAATCTATTGGGCTTGGCTCATTAATAATCGAAATATATATTATTGTCAACTTTCAAGTTTCAATCATCGATGTATCATTTGATGTAATATAACTAACTCTCTATCAATGATTATCTCAATAAACTCACGCAGTTATATCGTAGACTAGGTGTTCGATGAAATGTCTGAGTGAATTTCTCAGAAGTGGTGGTTATGTGTTATTAATTTTTTGTGTGTGTGTGCACCTTTGGTGTTTGATGCCACGTCATCAGGTTTGGTGAAATCAAGCTGGGTCGGGTTGAGATTCGGTTAAATGGGTTGACCCAACTGCCCATTGCTCGTTTTTTTCTTATTTCTTCTCTTTCCCGTGCCCTCTCACCTAACGCAGATTCTTCTCTACCATAGTCATCGTTGAAATCAGGGAAGATGGTGGGGGTATCGCCGAAGATCGCTCCGTCGATGTTGTCATCGGACTTTGCAAATCTTGCGGCGGAGGCTAACCGGATGATTGATTTGGGTGCCAACTGGCTTCATATGGACATTATGGTAACGACCTTTATTGCTTCTTCTCTGAATCTGAATTTTGATTTCACTCAATCAATTAATTTACTTGGTGTTATAAAGGCTTCACCTTTGATATTATAAAGTTCCAGAGTTTACCTATAACTCTGAAATTGGTAAATAGAGTTCATCGGAATAATCGCATCAGACTCTTGAATTTGTTCGAACATAATCTACTAGGAATCATGATTAGTACTTATATTGTCCGTAGTCTTGAGTCTTGAGTTAATTTGCCTAATATGTCATTGGTTTTGAATGTGATTGTAGATGACCAAATGAAATTGTATCTGCTCTTAGTATGAAACAACAAGAAGCTCATTTTTGTTGTTGTTCTGGACTTGTATGCTACTTAACCTTTGCTTGTTTCATACTTATTACACTGTTATTTCATTTGCAGGACGGGTAAATTTTACTGCTTTAGCTGTGTTGTTTTACCTTATGGATTAAGACTTATGTGCATCCGGCTGGTATAATTATGTGTTACTCGGGCAGGCATTTTGTTCCGAATTTAACGATTGGTGCTCCTGTCATCGAGAGTTTGAGAAAACACACAGAGTAATTCACTACATCCCTTGGATTAGAATGTCTTATATGTGAGAACTGATGTCCCTGAAATATTTGTCATTCCTTTTATGACAGTGCATATCTTGATTGCCACTTAATGGTGACGAACCCCATGGATTACGTGGAACAGATGGCTAAAGCGGGGGCGTCTGGTTTTACATTCCACATTGAGGTGGCCCAAGGTATACTATAGATAGCTGTTTCCCGCACCATCTTTCAATTTTGTCTCATCTTTATGATCTCGAGTTGAGTTATTCGCTTATTTCAGAGAATTGGCAAGAACTTGTAAAGAAAATTAAGTCTGCTGGGATGAGGCCAGGTGTGGCTCTAAAGCCTGGAACACCTGTTGAACAAATCTATCCTCTGGTATTGAATTATTAATGTATTGTTTGACCAGAGTGCGATCGGGTTATCATGGCTTGATCTATGACAGGTTGAAGGAGAAACTCCAGTTGAAATGGTTCTTGTGATGACTGTGGAGCCTGGATTTGGAGGCCAGAAGTTCATGCCCACCATGATGGACAAGGTTATTATGTTTGGTCTTAACTCTTTTTAAAAAATGTTTCAACTCTGGAGATGTAAACGCCATTTGCTAATTGAAATCCCAATCATAACCTGAGTTTCATATTCTTGGTTTAGGTCCGGGCATTGAGGCACAAGTACCCAACACTTGATATTGAGGTAGATGGCGGCTTAGGCCCTTCGACTATTGACGCAGCGGCTTCAGCCGGGGCCAACTGTATCGTTGCAGGAAGTTCAGTGTTCGGCGCTCCGGAGCCAGGGGACGTGATATCCCTTATGCGGGCAAGTGTTGAGAAAGCCCAACCCACCACTTGAGTGGAGTGCCCGTTTCTAAGTGTTATTTCGTGAATCTTGATATGTAGTCTTGGTTCCAAGAATTGTAACAAATCATTTTGAGTTATTACTAATACCCTCACGTATCAAGAATTGTAAGGCAAAGCAAGCTATATTCAGATTGTTTGGTTGATGTCTCTTTGATGAGAGAAGCTATGAATCATAGCCTATGATTGCCTCATCTTGATCGTGCAGTGAGACGTAGCAGTTTAACTGCTGATTTTTGTATTTTAGAAAAAAAAATAAAAAATGAAAAGACTTAACCGGGTTGGACCAGTTGAATTAGATTGATCCCGTGGGTGAGCCAACAAATTTATCGGTTTAGTAATAAAATAAACGAAAAACCCTAAACCAAAGAGAATTGTCTCCTCTGCAAAATCAACCATTTCGCTTTCTCGGAATCGAATCTTCCTCTTGAATCCACTCTCCTGGTTCGATTTTTTCTCAGGTACTAAGTTCAGTTTGTGAATATGGGTTTTATGGTGAGACGATTTTCGCTTAAAGCTATGCTCTTTTGGAGTAATCCAAGTAGAAAGTTTGTGTCTTTGTCTTTGAAAAGTTACCACTTCTCTGAGATTATTCTGTAGATCTCCTTCTTCTTTCTCTTTAATTTCTGAGCTGTTTTGTGTATCTTTTAATCCCAACTTTTGGATCCAGTTCTCTCGTTTTACTTATTGTTTTTGTGACATTTACGTAATGGTCTCCACCTTTAGGATCTGCAACTCAAGTTTTGATCTTAGAATCTCTACCACTCGGATTCATTTTTAATTCTCCACTGCATTGCTAATTATATCTGTGGTGATCTTCGATGAATTGTCAATGTTCTTTGATGATCAATCATGTATCTGAACTTAAGTTACTCTATTCATAAAGCCACTTTTAATGGCTGCTCTGCTTCTTTATACATGGATTTATTACTCAATCTTCTATGATCAATCCTGTGTTTGAACTTATTTTACACAATTCATAAGCCTTTTGTTCATTGATTTACTCATCCGCTCTAGTGGCTATGTTTCGTCAGATACAGGGGTGAAAGTCATCTCCAGAAATGTCTATCCGAAGGCCTCAAATCCCTCGGCTTCTTCTTCAAAACGTCTCTTGCATGAGAAACGCGCAACAGATTCTAAGACATGTGAATGTATCTCTTCATGATGGTGGTGCACTTGTCTTAACTGGAACCAATGGATCCGGTAAATCTACATTCTTGAGAATGTTAGCTGGTTTCTCAAAACCTTCTGCAGGAGAAATCCTTTGGAACGGTCACGACATCACGCAATCGGGGATCTTCCAACAGTACAAACTCCAACTCAACTGGATCTCTTTAAAAGACGCCATCAAAGAAAGATTCACTGTACTCGACAATGTCCAATGGTTTGAGCTCCTCGAAAATAAAATAGGCAAAGCACAACCCGCATTGGAGCTAATGGGTTTAGGGAGATTGGTGAAAGAGAAATCGAGAATGTTGTCGATGGGTCAGAGGAAAAGGTTGCAACTTGCGAGGCTCCTCGCTATAGATAGACCGATTTGGCTTTTGGATGAACCATCAGTTGCTTTAGATGATGAAGGAGTTAGATTGCTTGAGTATATCATTGCAGAGCATAGAAAAAAAGGAGGGATTGTGATCGTTGCGACTCATCTTCCTATCGACATTGAAGATGCTATGATCTTGAGGCTTCCTCCTAGATTTCCAAGGAAAATGACTTTGATTGATATGCTTGATCGTGCAGACATTTCTTAGTAGGATCAATGTGAGTTTATATTTGGAATTGTTTTATTTTGTACCTTGTATTATGGAATGTTATTGTCAAGCAAATTTGGTTAAAATTATTTATATTGAACATATTCAATTAGGGAAATTCATAAACTTATCCTATACTCGAATTATTTAACTATAAGTTTTTAAAGACAAATAAATATTTTGTCTTTGGTTAAACAGACAAATAAATCTATGGTCTGCAAAAGTAATACGCATTCTAATTGTAATAATATAATTTCATTAAAAGAATGAAACACCAAATAGTGGTCACTCTTAGGATTTGGCACGAGTCAAACGTATACGTTTGTACATTGACCTCTCTCTCTCTCTTGTTCTTATTCCTATGTCGTGTCGTGTCTGTTCTTAAACCCCATCCATCGATAACTGAAACTAAGCATGAGCTGTTTTTTCTTATACTGACGAAAATACCCTCAAGTCATTTTCGTTCTTCAGTTCTTCTTTTTGGATTAAAGACTCCCATGAGAAGTTTAAATTCTCACTGACCCATTTGTTTTCTTGCAATCTTTAGCAGAACCCTGAACAAAAGTTTGCATCTTTCTCTTTCGATTTCTGTCTTTTTAATTCTTTGGAGGGTTTTTTTTTTCAAAAGCAAGAATCTTGAAAAAATGGGTATGGGCACAAGCACTTTCGTTATCAGATGGGTCAATCTTCTTACAATGGTGAGCTTAAATCTTTTGTTCTTCTTTACTTAGTTTATAGTTTCTATTTCTCAGAACCGCATTTGATCGTCCTTTAATTCTCTTTAATGGATTTGGTTTCTCGAATTAGATTCTGGATTTCCGTACAACTTGAGTTATGGCTCTGCTAGTGAAGATTCTTAGTGGAAACTCTTTGAGTTATAAAAATGTGAAAGCTTAGACCTTTTACTGTTGCCGTCTCTACAACTTTTAATAGTAATGTCTGTGTTTTTTACATTCCTGGTGAAGCTATTGGCTGTGGCAGTGATAATATTTGGGGTGTGGATGAGTACACACAATGATGGATGCAGAAGGTCACTTACATTTCCAGTCATAGCTCTTGGTGGTTTCATCTTCCTGATGTGAGTTGACACTACGTTCGAAATTGATACTACACAAGAAAGGTTCTTGCTTATTGTTCATGATGACATGTCTATGATATGATGGTTTTCCAGATCCATAATTGGGTTTCTTGGCGCGTGCAAGAGAAGTGTGGCGCTTCTTTGGATTGTATCCTTCACATACCATGTTCTGTTTTCTGTTTCTTTTGTTCGAAAATTTGGATTTGGATCATCCTTGACATGATGATCCTCCTTTGAAGTATCTTGTTGTGCTCCTGATCGTTTTGATCGCGATTCTTGTCTTTACCGTATTAGCGTAAGTCTCATTGTCCTAAAGGTTATTCAAGAAAGCTCAGTTGTTGAATCCTCCTTGAAAATTTCTCATTCATTGTCTCATTTGTGGGATTTTACAGGTTCATTGTAACAAACAATGGGTCCGGGCATACTAACCCTGGTTTAAGGTAAGTGTAACCTATTCCTCCATGGTCACATACCTATTCTGATATATAAATCTTGAATCTTTCTGTCTCTAATTAGGTACAAGGAGTATAAGCTGAATGATTACAGCTCATGGTTTCTGAAACAGGTATCATAATACATTGTGGCATGAAAGTATCATCCAAACAAGAATGTTTACTTCTTTTTCCATCTAACTCTTGTCGATGTTTCAGCTTAACAATACCGATAACTGGAAAAGACTAAAGAGTTGTCTTGTTAAATCCGAGCAATGTAGAAAGCTTTCCAAGAAATATAAGGTCTAGTACCTTTCCACCAACAAAATGCCTTATATTCCCGAATTTTCGACCCGAATAATCTTTGAAATGTTCTTGATTTTTATTGTTTCAGACCATCAAACAATTGAAATCCGCAGAATTAACCCCAATAGAAGCTGGCTGTTGTCGACCACCATCTGAGTATATATATGCCTCTACTTGTTATTTGTTGGTGCCAAATATTTAACTTTTCTCAATGTTTATTTTTGTTGCAAAGGTGTGGTTATCCTGCGGTGAATGGTTCCTACTATGACATGAGCTTTCATTCGATAAGTACTAACAAAGATTGTAGGCTTTACAAGAATTTAAGGACCATCAAGTGCTACAATTGTGATTCTTGCAAGTAGAGCTATCAACTTCCCCCTTAAAGCTCTTTTTCTTACAATTGTGTCATTCATTTGCAGATGAGACTAATAATTCTCTTCATTTGATTAATTACCGCAGAGCTGGAGTAGCTCAGTACATGAAAACCGAGTGGCGACTTGTTGCGATCTTCAATGTGGTTCTGTTTGTTGTCTTGGTAAGATCTTACTAATTTACAGAAAAATCCAAGCTCTCTTCTTAGAACAACAAAGGAGATTTGATTCTGAGAAAAGTTTTGGCCTTTCAAATTTACTACATGACCTTTAAAGATTGCCAGACCACAACAGTAGCAAAACATTCTTTTGACTTTTGTGGATCTTAAGAACTTATTTATTTGTTTTCTTTGTTGAAACACACAACAGTCAATGGTTTACTTTGTTGGATGCTGCGCGAGAAGAAATGCTTCTAGTTACCGATCCAAAGCTTAGAAATCGAAGCCCAAGTTGCAGAAGAATCCTTCCACTCTATTCCTATGTTGGTGAATGCTTCCAAGAGCAACAACTCTTCGTCATTCTTTTTACTCTGTAACCAATGTGTTGTTGAAACATAAGAAATTAAAACAGAGCAAATTTGATGAGATTTTTACAAAAATTCAGTTTTTTTTTTTCCTTTCATCAAAGAGACATAACTAAAAAAACATATTAGATATCAAAATCTGCACTTTTATTTATCTTTAAAAGTAAAAATTTGTTTACTATTAGATATTGAAGCTCTACTGCTAAAGACTGAATAATCTTTCATTCCTTCAATCATCCTCCACTTGATGATCCTGCAAAGTGCAAAGCAAACACACCAAAGCAATTGAAGCTTTGCACCCAACGTAAATAAAGTGGGAAAAAATGAGACGAGGACATACCTCACTCTTTTGCCGATCCTTAAATATTGCCACTGCCTTTTGTCGTTCCTCCTTACTACATAAACCGACCAGCATACTGGAAAAAGTTTTGGTATTTGGACACACACCACTGGAAATGACAATGTTCAAGGCGCCATTAAAATCACCCACTTGACAAAACCCACGAATCAAAGTGCGGTAAGTAATTGAATTAGCAATTATTCCTCTTCGGTACATCTCGCAGGCTAGCTCCATCCCATCGTAAACCTTTTCAGCCTTACAGTAGCCATTAATGAGTGTATTAAAAGTCACTACGTTGGGGGAGCACCCCGTACTAGCCATCGAATCAAACATCTCTTTGGCCTCATCTAGACGGTTCTGTTTGCAGAGAGCATCGACCATTGAGTTATAGGTAACAGTATTGGGGACTATACCTTTTCTGAGCATCTCCATGTAAAAATATTCAGCCCTTATAAAGTGCCCTTCTTTGGCAAATGCACTGATCAATATATTGTAAGTTTGTGCATCAGGTTGCAAACCACTGAGGGGGAGATTAGTGAATAAATTCCATGCTTCGTCCACCTTATTAGCCTTGCACATTCCATGGATGATGATGTTATAAGTAGCTGTATTAAGATCCATCTTACTCTTCTGCATGGCCTTAAATAATTTCAACGCCTTGTCAGGCTTCCCATTATAGCAGAAACCGCCCAACAAAATGCCATGAGTTACGATATCAGGACACACACCACTAGAAATCATCTCATTGAGAAGGTCTTGAGCGGCATTAAGAGCCCCCACTTGACAGAACCCGTGAATAAGAGTGCTGTAAGTAACTATATTAGGAACTAATCCTCTTCTGGACATCTCACGTAGAAGTTCCACTCCGTCATCTACCCTCTTAGCCCTACAGCATCCGTCAATGAGAGTACTAAAACTGACTACGTTCGGAGAGCAGCCATTGCTAACCATCAAATTAAACACGTGCCTCGCATCATCTAGACGACTATGCTTGCAAAATCCATCGATCAATGAAGTATATGTGACTGTATTAGGACATATACCCCTACGAAGCATCTCATCGTATAATTCTTGAGCCTCAAAGAACTTCCCTTCTTTGACAAATGCATTGATCAATGCATTGAAAGTTACAACATTCGGATTTATTTGCCTTTTAATCATATCATGCAACATTTGCTCGGCATCACTCCATCTACCAGAGCTACAAAAAGCGTCCATCATACAGCTGTAGGTAAAAACATTGGGAAAAATTCCTTTCTCGTGCATTTCAGTGAAAAGATTTTGAGCATCGGTGCCCGTCTTTGCAAAGGCGATCAATGATGGGATTATATATTACAACATTGGGTTTGATGTGGGTTTCATCCATCTTCCTAAGCAGATTCAAGGCCGACTCAGTGTCACCCATCTTACACAATCCATTTACAATGGTTCCGTAAGTAACCACGTTAGGTTGATGACCATTTTCTACCATCCGAACAAGAAGAGCTAGTGCTTCAAGGACTCGACCCTCGCGGCAAAGACCTTTCATCAGCGTGTTGAACGTTACCACATTGGGTGTTAATCCTGTTTCAACCATATGATCAAATAAAGCTACGGCATCAGAAATCCTCCTATCTTCGAGACATAATCCGTAGATCAGCGTGGTAAACGTAACAATGCTGGGCTGGAAACCAAGTTTGGTGATCTTGCCCAATGTAGACAAAGCAAAAGACAACTTATGACAGCTGCAGAAACATTTAATCAGAATATTGAAGCTGTAGATATCAAATGGAATCCCACGCATTTCCATCTTCGGATAAAGAGAAATCACGACATCGGGTCGGTTCATCCTTAAAATGACACCCATTAATTTACAGAAATCAATTGCTGAATAGAAGGGAAGAGATCGAACCATTTCATCGAACAGATCAATTGCATCATCTAAGCTTTTGATATAATGAGACTCACCTCTCAATTTCAGTTCTTCTTCTTCAAAAGGTAGACTCTTTCCAATCCTACTTTTCTTGGAGACACGACTGTGAATCAATCTCGTACTGATCAATGTAGCAGTAGACCCAGATCTCCAAATACGAGCCAACATTATGTTTTGTTGGATAAGCTTGAAGAAAAAAGAAAATAACTTGAGAAGGAAGATATCCAAAATCCTATCAAGTAATGGATGTTAAAGGATTTGGATTAGTTCTATTTAGGAGTCATCTAATATGTTAGTTTACCTATTTGAGAAATAAGGAAATTGTCTAATGCTCTCAATATATAAAGAGTTGCCAAGGTGTGGTATACCTTTAAGAGATTTGAGAGATAGATTAAGAAGCTTTTTAGTTTTCTAAAGCTAATAAAAGAAGTGCTTTTATATCTTAATCTTAGTATTCAAACTCTATATGTTTCGCCTCGACCTCGAAACTCTCACAAATGGTGAAGAAGAGTGATTTTGGAAGACCTAACGAACGAAAGGTCCAATGAACTCTAGTGTCTCGACCCTGAGACCAATGTATGTAGTGAACTCTCGACGACGTCGTTTCGATACTTTTATTGTCAGGGACAATTTCTATTTTTATTGATAGAGAGAAATCACAACATCGGTTCGTTCCAAGATCACATTTATTTTTGTTGCAAAGGTGTGGTTATCCTGCGGTGAATGCTTCGTACTATGACTTGAGCTTTCATTCGATAAGTTCTAACAAAGATTATAAGCTTTACAAGAATTTAAAGACCATCAAGTGCTACAATTGTGATTCTTGCAAGTAGACCTATGTTGGTGAATGCTTCCAAGAGCAACAACTCTTCGTCATTCTTTTTACTCTGTAACCAATGTGTTGTCGAAACAGAAGAAATTAAAACAGAGCAAATTTGATGAGATTTTTACAAAAATTCTGATTTTTTTGACCTTTCATCAAAGAGACATAACTAAAAAACCATATTAGACATCAAAATCTGCACTTTTATTTATCTTTAAAAGTAAAAATTTAATGTGCTAATGCATAACAGAATTAAAATTTTTGATCAACTCCTTTGCATTTTACCGGTTCAATTGCATAATTCTTTTTTCTCATGAAATCAGACCGGACATCATAGTCTAAACAAACCGGTTTAATATTGTAGTTTACAAACCGGTTTCAATTCCATACCGAGATTTTATAAAATCAAACCGGATATATCAGTGAAGCGTTTTCGATAACTGCCTTAAACCCTAAAACCTTGGGGAAAAGAAAATATTCACATTTCCTCTGCAAAAAGAGTCACCGGAAATGTACTCGTTAATTCTCCGGGAACGATCTGGATCTTTCACAGGTTCCTTATGGAACCGAATCTTCACCCGAAACATGGGTGGTGGTCCGAGAACTTTCCCTGGAGGACTCAACAAGTGGCAATGGAAACGTATGCACGAGAAGAAAGCTAGAGAGAAAGAGAACAAGCTCTTGGATCAAGAGAAGCAGCTTTACGAAGCTCGTATCAGGACCGAGATCCGAGCTAAAATGTGGGGTAATTCCGATTCCGGCGAAAAAACGGCGAAATCAAAGCACAGTCACGGACCAATGAGCCCGAAAGAACATATCAAAACCTTGGCTGATCGGTTTATGAAAGCTGGAGCAGTGGATTTGTGGAACGAAGATGACGGGCCGGTGAAGTCATCGGATGAAGGGTCGAGATTATCTCGTAGGGATAACGGACGATCAGGTTCGAATTCGATTGATTCTTCTTCTAATTCGCCAATTGATGTGAGGAGATTAGTTTCTGTGACATGTGATTCAATGGGTAAAAATAGGGTTTTCGATCGTAGTAGTAGAGGTTTCTCGACTATGAGTAGAGGTAGATTTAAGAGAAATGAGAGTTCTTGTGATGAAGGAAATGACTTTGATGCTAAAAAGTTAGATACTTTGAGTCCTTTTTCTCCTAAATTTTCGGGTACGAAGGAGAAAGTGAAGAGCTCGAGGAGTGTTGTTGGAGTTATAAGGAACAAAGGTTTGTTTGGTCGGAGGAAGTTTAGGAAGAATGATAGTTCAACTGAAGAGGATTCCGAGGAAGAAGGCGAAGAGGGAAAGATGATAGGTTGGATGGATTTGAGGAAAACAGGAAGCAGTGCCTCGTTAGGTAACCACGATATCAAACTGACGAAAAGAGTGAATCGTAATGTCACGGACGAAGAGCTATATCCTCCGTTAGATATTAATACAGTCAGAGAAGATCTCAGTAAAAGGAAATCTGTGGATAATGTAATGGAGGAGAACCGAGAGCCTCATGACTCGATTTACAGTAGGAAAAGGTATATTAAACCCGTTGTCTAATAAGGCCTTTGATTTGTCAAGTCGGGATTTTGATGAGCTTTTACTCCTTCTGTATATGATTTCAGATTTGATGAGTCTAGTATCTCTCCTTTGACTCTAAAGGCGCTTTCCGCGTCTGGCATTGTTAATATGACTAGAGTACAAGATGCCACTCTCTCTGAATGCCTCGATGGTATATAACCTACTAGTTTGTTTCTTATCCCGGCTTTGCTTTGGTTTTAATTTCTTCTTTTGTATCAAAGAATTGGCATTTGACAAAGGATTATCCTTTTTGTAAAGCAGGTAAAGATGCATTAGTCAAAGCCAAAACCGGGACTGGGAAAAGCATGGCCTTTTTGGTATTTTACAATCCCTTACCCCAATATCACTGGCCTTAGCTTTTGTTGTTTCTTTAGATAACGCTGTTAAAATTGAAAAACAGCTTCCTGCAATTGAAACAGTTCTGAAAGCTATGAACAACGGTAGTAGTGTTCACAAAGTTCCTCCAATATTTGCTCTTATCCTCTGTCCCACAAGAGAACTTGCGAGTCAGATTGCTGCAGAGGGCAAGGCTCTGCTCAAATACCACGATGGTATAGGTGTTCAGACTCTAATTGGAGGTACCCGCTTCAAACTTGATCAGCAACGCCTAGAATCCGAGCCATGCCAGGTTTGACCAACCGTGATTCTTTGTTTAACAGGAATCGTTTATATTTTCTAGTTGTTGTGGTAAATTTTCTTTCTTTCCGCACTTTGTTGCAGATACTAATTGCAACTCCAGGAAGACTCTTGGATCATATAGAGAATAAGTCTGGCTTAACATCACGTTTGATGGCGCTTAAATTGTTTATAGTTGACGAGGCTGATCTTTTGCTAGACCTAGGATTCAGGAGAGATGTCGAAAAAATCATAGATTGTTTGCCTCGTCAAAGACAATCTCTTCTCTTTTCTGCAACCATCCCAAAAGAGGTACTATTGCTATATAACTAACTTCATTTTTTTTTCCTTTATGACAAAGTCCAATGCGAAAACACAGCTTAAAGTTGGGTTAATTCAGGTCCGTCGAGTCTCGCAGCTTGTTTTGAAAAGGGATCACTCTTATATCGACACAATCGGTCTTGGTTGTGTAGAAACTCATGATAAGGTAAAAACTTAAGCTCCTTTTCGTCTCAAAAGCTTGTTACTTGAACCTAGTTATTGAATTTCTTGCTTTGATTACAGGTGAAGCAATCTTGTATTGTTGCTCCACACGAATCTCATTTCCACTTAGTACCTCATCTCCTCAAAGAGCACATCAGTAACACGCCTGATTATAAGGTAAAGTAAAACCTTGTGAACATAAGCGTCTTTCTCTTATCTTAATAATTCTCGTAACTATCCAATTTCAGATAATAGTCTTCTGCTCAACTGGTATGGTAACATCACTGATGTATACTCTGCTCCGGGAAATGAAATTGAACGTTAGGGAGATTCATGCTAGAAAACCTCAGCTCCATAGAACACGTGTGTCAGACGAGTTTAAAGAATCGAAAAGACTGATTCTTGTCACATCTGATGTATCTGCTCGTGGAATGAACTATCCAGATGTTACTTTGGTTATACAGGTAAAGCACAAAAGCAAACATTTTTCCTGCAAAGAACAACCTTTATGGATATTTGACTTGGTACTATGTTGTTGATAGGTCGGTATACCAAGTGATAGAGAACAATATATACATCGGCTTGGTAGAACCGGAAGAGAAGGCAAAGGAGGAGAAGGATTGCTTTTGATTGCGCCATGGGAGAGATATTTTCTTGATGAGCTTAAAGATTTGCCTCTTGAACCAATTCCAGTTCCAGATCTTGATTCGAGAGTTAATATTCAGGTTTGTTTGGATTTAGTGTTAATACTCCAAACTGGATTTTTGTTGCCAAGTGACAGTGAGGACAATTTGTTATATGACCAGGTTGATCAGTCAATGGCTAAGATTGATACAAGTATAAAAGAAGCAGCGTACCATGCTTGGCTCGGTTATTACAACTCGGTTCGAGAAACCGGTAGAGATAAAACCACGTTGGCCGAGTTAGCTAACCGGTTTTGCCATTCTATCGGTTTAGAGAAACCTCCTGCTTTGTTTCGAAGAACCGCGGTTAAGATGGGTCTCAAAGGTATTTCTGGTATTCCAATCCGAAAATAAACCGACGCTGGTTGGTAATTAGATGTATCCTCGTGAAGAGAAATGTATCAACATTTATGGTCAGAATAATTTTGTTACTTAATTATGCATATATGATTTACTTTTTATTTACAGGAGTTTTTATACATCACATATTTGAGAAGTTCGTTTATTATATTAATCGTTACAATTGAGATGTAGCTATATCAGTATGGGTAGATACACATGAATATGATACGTGATTTGCTCAACAAGTAAAAATAAAGTTAATAATTTACTAACTACATATAGAGACAAAGGTAAATAGTTTCGTGTGCATATATGATTGTTTGCACAATTGTTAAAACATATGCATCTTTTGGGTTTGTTATTGGATGATTACTAGAGAGTTTTGTATAACTTAAAAAAAATATAAAAAGCAAACAAAGATAAAAATTTTGAATGATTACTAGAGAGTTTTGTATAATCTCGTTGATTAGTGTTTTCATAATCTCTTAAATTTTTCCAAAGATAATCCTAAACATGAAGTATATCAAAATATTGCAAACTATATAATTATGTTTATTGTTGTTTCTTCTCATCTTCTATAAATATTCTCTTTAGCTCTTCTACAACATTGTAAATCAACAATGAAGATATGGTCTTTGCTTATCATGATGTACAGACTACAGATGCTTTGGCTGCTCGGTGCGTGAAGGGTATGGTATGACCGAAGCTCTTTTATTCGAAGCCTTGAAGGTAAACGACGAGCTTGTGAAAACGTTGTCAAAATATGAAGAGTTGAAGAAACCATATGCACCATTTGCTGCACCGGAGCCAGCCATGCATGATTCCTGTAGATGCTTAAAGTGAATGCTAACGCTTCAAGCACTCGAAAACTTTGGATTTTCCAAATATAGTTAAGGATAAAAAAGGGTAGCATCACACTACGTACCAAAGCATAAAAAAACTTCAATAAAACTATAACAAGAGAGTTCCAACTTCCAAATATCAAATCCTTTCTCAATCTTTATTGTCACCATGCAAGTAATATCTTCAACTACACAAATTAATCCCAAATTAATCAACCTCAATCATCAATCTTCTTCGATTTCCTCTTTCTCAATCTTCTTTAGAGAAAAAAAAAAAGAACATTGGTTTACTGTACGCGTGAAGTGATTTCTTTGTATTGTGTTTAACTCTTTAAGGCATATTTTGGTTTGTTTTATTTTTTATAAAAACAATTGGCTCATGCACGTATCATCGAAGACAGAGATAGTTTATGGTGACTATGGGCTGCATGAATTTTTTTTTTTTTTTTTTTTTGCAATCCACATGAATTTTCTTTTAAGCAATCGTACATCAATTTTGGGTTTAAATCTTAAATATGCTATTTTGAATAGGATAATGATGAAATTGTTTTTTCTTTAAAGTTTGAATAAGGCTGAATAGTGGTGTTATGGTTTTTGTGGTGGCTTGTTCATTTAGGAGTAGTAGTTAAGTTTGTTCATTATAGACTGATAGACAATAAAATCCCTTATAACAACAATGAAACTTATACTTCCGAATGACAAAGTGGTTTGATGTATTTTGCTAGAACATAAGCTAAAATTATTCAGATAATAAGTTTTAGACATTAGCTAGGTATTCTCACAAGGCAACGTTCCAAAACAGCATGCTATACCAACAACAAGATAGTTAATGTCTCAGTTAAGTTGAGATAGTAAACAATGGTTTTTTAACATAACAAATTTAAAAATTAATGTGCTCATACTTTAGTTGAAAAATTAATCTGTCAATTGTAAAAATTTGAGGAATTGAATGTGCTTTTTCTCGTGTTCTTTCCGGTGACTTGAACATCTCCATAACTACTTAACTTCCTCCTTAATTATTATTTTTTTTGTTTTTTTTTTACAAAGAACAACATCCAAGCTTTTGATCTATAATCTTAAATCAAAATATCTTAAATAGTAGTTTAAAAAATTTTATACATTTCTCGCGGTCAAATAACCTAGATAGAAAATTTATCTTTTATAATTATATATAATTCATAATCTTACAAAGTTACTACTATATGGTTACTATTTAGATAAGAATTTTATTTGTCATTAGACTGCTGTCATGTGTATACGTATATCACATTTCGTTGAGCTGTTCATTTTACAAAAAAAAACTGATCAAGAGTCGTTATCGTAGACGCATGACCATCGTCAGATATCCTTGACGTGTCCTGATCCAAAAGGCTTACAAATTCGAAGAAACCCACTTTGATGTATTTCAAATCTCGCATTTGTTTTATATAAGATGTCATATATAAGTTTTTATATAATTTTTTACAAGCCGTCTATATAATATAACACTTTCAAACAAGAACTATAAAAGTTCTGAGATAAATTTTCATTTTAGCTAAACGATCTAGAAAATATCAAAACATATATAAACTTGTGTATTATCTCTTAAAATATGGCTGCTCATGTAAATTTTTCCTTTTGGTTTTGTTAGGTACAAGAAAGACATGCGTAGATACAATTAAATTAAAATATTTAGGGCTGACTTTCTACTTTTATAAGCAATACATATTGGTTGGGAATATCAATAATTATTGTATACAACTGATAAAATTATATTATATGTTATCGCGTAAATAATTGGGTAGATGTTAAGTTACATTTATAATTATTTCGAGGAGCCAAACAAAAAAAATGTATATAATAGTAAATAATTTGAAAGTCAACAGAATCGACGGGTCGGAGAGACCCACGCGAGCACTCCACCCGTTTAGGTTCTTACAATACTACCCTTTGATCATGTTCTCATTCGTGAAAACGTCAATACTTCTGTTACTGAATTTATCAAACGACAAAACAAGATCCACGATGATGGTGTGAGACTAAAAAGTAAAAAGGAAAAATCAAACATATTACAATTGAAGTTTGATTTGCGAAACGAAAACCCTAAAACACCTCACCAAAAAAATGTTATTAATCAATTAATTAACACCCATCAAGAAAAGAGTTAACGTTAAATCATATAAAGTTTTACCCAAAATATAAATATTTGAATTGATTTAAACTTTAGTTAATAATATTTTTCTAATTCCAAATTCTCTTATATGTCGTTTACTTATTAAAAATTAACTTGGAACGACGAAGAAAAAAAAATCATGGTCATATACATATTTTAACAAGAAGTCCAACCTTTTTAACAAATTTTTTTTTTTTCATATTATAGTTTTCATATAATTAAGACCATCTATGTCTAGTTGCCTACATAAACTACTTGAGATTAGAACATAAACAAATTTACGTACACCAATTATCTACAATTGAACTTTCTTAATTCTTAGTCAAAGGAGAGGTTACTTTCGTCTTTCCCATAGAATAAAACTACTAATATTTTAATTGACTTGAGAGGGATTTCGTTTGTGTTCCTTCTCTTACAAGTCCATGTCACGATCCCGTAATTAATATAAAGTCTTAAGCTTAGCTCATCGACATCAACACAAGAAGACTAATCACGAAAACCAAAAAAAAACTCTTACGAGAGAAACACAAAATGAAAATTTGGAGCCAAAGATTATTGTTTCTAATCGTCATGATCTTTCTTTTCTCCGGGCTCTCCGCCGGCCGCAAGCTCCCTAGTATGACGGTGACGACGGAGGAGTTCCAGCGATTACGTTTTGACGGCAAGAGAATGTTATCGGAGGTAAGCGCCGGCGAGAAGTATGATCGGATCTACGGAGTTTCGGCCAGATTAGTTCCCCAAGGTCCTAACCCGCTTCACAACAAATGATACATTTCTATATTATTATAGTTACAATTTTGTCGCCCATTATACTATATTACATTTGTTTTAGGGTTTTATTTAGATTCTTTTATACTTTGTGTCAACAAATTTCTCTTATTTATGTTTCCCTAATTTCTTGTATTTTTGTAGATATAATGTATGATAGATATACGTACAGAGACTTCTGTTTATATTTTTTTTTTCATATTTACATTTATTTATACGATGTCGAAAATAAGTATCAAATGATTCGCTTGTTATATTGATTTGATTTGAATGAAAGCTTCGATTGATAATAAGAAAATAAATATATTTTTTGTGTTATTTTTGTTATTCTATTTAAGGGATGTGACAGTTAATAATATTAAGTATAGCTCAATTATAATCTGCCATGTTAGTAGTTTGACAGAGTTATTATTTTATTCAAATCACACCATTTACGTATTTCTGCAGTTTTCGTTCCTAACGTGACATGATCGAAAGGTTTTTCGTTTGTTGCTATGAGGCTATTATGGACGAATTTTTTTCAAATAGACTAGACTTTTAAATCCCATTTCGAATATGTTTCCAATATACTAATATTATTTAAAATTTCGTATATATGAACACAATAAACAAAACAATAGATAATTCATCCATTCAACAAACAAACGATATAATCTATTATATATAAGTCAAGATCTATACTTGTAAAACGATACTCATTTTACAATAAGAAATTGATAATTATGAGTTTACGAGTCAACAGCACGGCACGGCACGGCAATGCGTTTGACCCTCTTTTATATTCTATACATTTTATTTATAAACAACACACTTAAAAGCTTAATTAATATAAACACATCTCCACATCAAATTGACTAAAACTAGAATTTTACAGATTCATTTTATTATTTTTAAATAAAAACTCGAGTGTGAAAGAGTTCAAACAAAGATCAGCGCAATCATAATCAAGAGGAAGAGAAACATTTTGACAATTATTATGTTTTAGTTTCTTTGAAAATCATATTTTTATTAATTTAAAAGATAGTTTACATAGGGGTCATTTACATTGACTATCAACTGTCACAAACAAAAATATGAAAAATCCAATTTGACAAATGTTTCTTCCATGTATACTTTGATTAGTCATCTTAATTTTTTGTTATTCAATAAGAAATTTATTTCAATTTTGTGGCTGACATATTTTGCTACCTTCTTTCTATAAGTCAGAGGCCAAAGCTTGTGACCTTGACATGTAAAAACCAAAGCTTTGGGGTTAATATCGATTATTAAAATTCTATAAGGATTAACATGCAAAGATTTTGAGATATTAATTGTCCACGTGTCTCGTCAGTGATATTTTATCACCGAAGTCGCTCTCAGAGACACACGCACAGTGACAAAACCTGATCACCGGAACAAAAAGACAACGGCCGAATCTTGTCATCGGAAAATGTTACGTCAGCTTCCGCCAACTATAAAGGCGGATGCCACGCCGGATTGGCTTCCCGTCGGTTGGATTGCTCACTCTACAGTTCTAAAACGCGGTCGCCAAACTAGGGTACTACTATTTAAAACTCTTCATTTTGTCTTCTTTCTTCTCTCAATTCACACTGTTTCCTAGCTTTCTTGATGTGAAAGTTTTGCTTTTTCCGGTGAATTGATCCCAATGCAGACATGGTTCGTTGAGTTCTCTATGGAAAAATTCATCATCAATTTGAGAAAGCTGACTTCTAATTGAGAAAAAAGCCGATCTTTTATGAAAACTCAGAACTTTAATTGGTTTGTATGCATAGTGATGAAAGTTTACACAATGTTTTACTTCATTTTGTAGACATACACGCAATTGAGAACTGGTAAAAAGTTCTCTACCAAGGATCATGTTCTTGAGTACATTAAAATGGAGAAAATTCGAGAAAAAAAAGAAGCAGTAATCGAGAGAAAGAAAGCAAATGTATGATGAGTTCTCTACCAAAGATTCATGTTCTTGAGTACACTTGCAAGTTCTTTATGTTTCTTTCTCTTGTTGCAGTTAAAAGCCTTTCGAGATAAAGAGACCACAATCGAAAGGCCTTTGTGGCTTCAGGATGAAAGGAAAGCAGAGTGGAGGATTGGTTCTGATAATGGAAACTCATACAAGGTATGACAGACTAATCATTTGTGCATTCGTTTGTCATCGAGAATGAAAGATTTGTTCTTTTTTTTTTTTGGTAGATGAATGTGGATACATCAAATGATTTTAAAACCCATTCAAAGGAGACATTGGGATTGTGTGAGAACACTGTAGAAACTGAAGATTCATCGGGGGAAGAATACGAAACCGAGTGTAATGAAATTGTAAGATGCACGATTTTATTTCAAAGTTTAGAATCTTGAAAAGAGGTTGTTGTAGCTGATAGATTCCTTTTTGTTTTCTTTTCGTTTTTTATGTTTTACAAGGCGTATGTAATTGACGAGGATGAAGAAGATTTCTCAGAGAGTGAATATGTCGAAAATGTGGAGAATTTCTCTAACATAACCTCTACTCCTGTAAGTGAATTTGTTATCAGTTTCTTATGTTTCTTCTCGAACATGTATAGATGGGAGTTTTGTGTTTTATCTATCGAAGCTACGGTCACAGCCAGAAAGGATGCAGAAAATGGAGTCTCGAGCAAAAACACAATGTGTGTTTGAAGGTAAGTGGAGAAAAGGAACCATAGAGTAACAATACGGAGAAATTTGCTGGTTAGTAAAGATACATAGTTTTTGTCTGTGCAGATGAGGATATGAGTAGTGACAGTGACAACAAATTTCCAGAAGCTGAGACCTCAAAAGAAGAAAATGCTTGGGGAAAGGCTCATGTTGTATCTAACCTAGTCGAGTCTTGTGAAGAGAAAAACTCGCGTAATGTTGTGGTTGAATGTGATGATAAGGCGAGGGAGATCCCGGGTTTGACTGGATCATTTACTATTGAAATCAACCTGGACTGTGAACCTGCAAGCGATATTTTGGTAGACAAGAATTGGAATAAAAGTGGGAGCAAAGGACTAGGAACAAGAAACATTGAGATCATTGACCTAGAGAGTGACTTGATTCACATAAGTGGCTCATCAAAAGTTTTTGAAGTGACTCAGGAATCAGGAGATACGAGTGAAGAGCCTCTTAAAGCTCAAGCAGCGCAGGAATCAGGAGATAAGAGTGAAGAGCCTCTGAAAGCTCAAGCTGCGCAGGAAGAACCTGCTAATGAGTGGAGAAGATCGGTCTTCTTTCCACACAGAGAAGCCCCTTCACATTCTGTACTTCTCTTTGACAATTCTAATGCTAGATCATCTGTAGAAGATCTTAGCAACACCATTGGTTCAAACCCGCAAGAAAAGAACATCAGTGGCTCTAAAAAGCGGAAGAAGAATATGGAAACATGTTCATCTAAGAACATCAAGAAGAAAGGCATTAAAGCACCAACCAAAGAGCTTCAGAAAGGCAAAACACCACCAAGCAAATCACATGGCAAGAAGGGAAGTTCGAGTGTAGTCATGGAAAAAAAACCTGATGATTGGCCTGAACTGTGCCCAAATTTCCCATTTGAGCCACTCACAAGATCATTTCAAGTAGAGGATGACTCGGTAATCCGCAGGTACTTGGAGCAACACTTTGCAGCTTCAGGAAGTGCTGATACTAATCTACCTTTACCTGATTTCGGATTGCCTAGCTTCTCCAACATAACTATCTCACTGAATGAAGAACCTGCATCCCATAAAAAGAAGTCACTTGATCCTCCATGTGTACATGTTGCTAGTTCAAGCTTACCTAGTTGCAGTTCCATGGGTACTAGTATGCTACAAACAGTTGCAGGAAACTAACGAGACACTGAGACTTGACAAGCTTAAGCTGTTCAAAGACCTCATGTAAGAAAAATTAGTATATATGTATGCATGTGCCTAAAAAGTGAAAAACGTGACGAGTTTCTCTCTATTCATCAATCTTATGTGATGAACTCTATTTTTTGTACTCACTCACTCCCAAACTTTTCGTAATCCTGAAGTTTCATTGCTAATAATTTTCAGAACAAACTTCATCATCTTAAGATTTGTTTGGATTTCACTTTTTTCTGAATCAACCAAAAGCATAACCATAAATATTCATGTGCCTGTGGAATTAGAAGAGAATTGTTTTGTCAAACTAAACACCATGAAGATCTCAGAATCACAGCCCTGCAGAAACAAAGACGGTTGATTCTTCACAATCACAAACCGTTGATCATTTCTTGTTTTAGCCTTTGTAAGTCTTCTTTTGGTACAGATTGATTGAATACTTTCTTGAGCCTACAAAACTTCAAAGGAGAAGCAAACTTCAAGTTCATGTACTGATGATCTCTGAAGCAAACTCAATGGCAGAACAAAAATATCGAGAAAAGTGTATAATATCAGATGCATTCTTAAGTTCTCAAGAAATCTTCTTAGGATATCCAACAGGAATAAAGGGATATAAGTGTAGTTACCGGAAGAAAAGAAATGTGTCATCAGCAGAAATGTGACTTTCGCTGAGGAACATTGTATAAGAACTTGGAATGAGTTCACCACAAGTGAAAAGTTGTGAAGCAAATGATTAAGAAGGCGTATCCAACAAGTTTTTGTAAAATTGCCCATCACATAAAATACATCATCTCAACAGTTAGCATTAATAAAGATGATAAATAAAAATTAACAAGTTCAACGAATAGATAAAGGAAGAAGCAAAATGGCATTGAATCTTCCAAACTTTCAATCATCCTCCAACCGATGATCCTGCAAAGCCAATCAGAGTGTTAATCTGGATTCTGTGTCTTAAATTTGACTTGGAAATTCAGTATATATATATATACACACACACACACACACACATTCTTCTCCAAAACCCAGAAGGAAAATAAATAAACTGGACAAAATGTGTCCGAGGACATACCACAGTCTTCAGCAGATCCCCCAACATTGCCACTGCCTTTCGTAGTTCCTCCTTACTACAAAAGCCAGCCAGCAAACTGCGGAAAGTGATGTTATTAGGACAACTTATGACAGCTACAGAAACATTTATCAGAATATTGAAATGGAATCCGACGCATTTCCATCTTCGGATAAAGAGAAATCACGACATCGGGTCGGTTCATCTTCACGACCAAACCCATTAATTTACAGAAATCAATTGCGGAATAGAAGGGAAGAGATCGAACCATTTCATCGAACAGATCAATTGCATCATCTAAGCTTTTGATATAATGAAAGCCACTTTGCAATTTCAGATCTTCTCCTTCAAAAGCTTCTTCGCTACCACTTGAATGGACTGACGAAAAAGGTAGACGCTTTCTAATCGTACATTTCTTGGCGACGCGAAGATGAATCAATCTCGTACTGATCAAACTAGCAGAAGCAGAAGCAGATTCAGATCTGCAGAACCTCGCCAACATTTTTGTTTCGCCTGATTTTGTCGCTTGTTGTCGATCTCTAAACTAAAATAAAAGTGTTACAAAATTAACGCACAGCCACAGTAGTACCGGTTCAATTGGATTGGGGCCGACTTTAGTATACTAATTGTTATTGTATCTATATACTTAGTATTTAAACTTTAAATTTTACCAATATTGTGGAAAATAAAACCAAACCTTGCAAAACAAAGATTATAATAGACTCTTATCTAATTTTATTTAGAGATTAAATAATTAGAAAAGAATTTAACCTTAAATTTCTCTTTAGATTATAGGTTGAATAAAGATAATTCAATTTATATTATATTGTTTGATTATAATGAGATATAAAGTTTTCTAATTAAAACATTGCCTAAACAAAATTTTATGGACTACCATTGACTAAACAAAACTTTGAACATAAATTAATCGGTTACCGCGGGTCGATTTTTTGTTTATGTATTATTTAAATATTTTTGTTGTAATTTAAAATTGTTCGTTTAGTTGTAATTTTACTATAAATATTTTTTTTTTTTGAATTTAAATTAATAAGATGTGTATATTAATTACATAGTTTAATATCATGTAATATTTGATTTTTAAAACATAGTTTCTAAATTTTGGCTAAAATAAAATAGGCTAACATATTTTAAATTAGGAAATGCAGATCATAAATATAATGTATGAACCATAATTGAGGTTTACATGGTGGCATTGCTAAAGAATAAGTGAAATTTAGTTGTTGTTTGAGTTTGTTTGATAATACTTATTATATACTTATTGAAGAATACAAAATAGTTAAAAAGTCAACGTTTGCATGTAATTTAAAGATCTTAAGCATTTGAAGCAAACAAAGCCTTGTAAAGAAGCAATAATTCATTTTTGATTAACACATCGATTATAATACATGAGCTTAGTTTATTATTGGTTTAGTGAAGTACCTTTTCTGGATTATAATATAAAATAGAACTCAATTGGTTAAAATAGAACTCAATTGATTCATAATGGCTTTCAATCTTATTATATACTTATTGAAGAATAAAAAATAGTTAAAAAGTCAACGTTTGCATGTAATTTAAAGATCTTAAGCATTTGAAGTAAACAAAGCCTTGTAAAGAAGCAATAATTTATTTTTGATTAACACATCGATTATAATACATGAGCTTAACTTATTATTGGTTTAGTGAAGTACCTTTTCATTTGCTAATAATAACTCAATTGATTCATCCAGGGTTTCCTTTTGCTTCCAGATTCCCAAGATCTGTTCACGGACTCACTTGGTTAGTTTCTCTGGACGAAACAAATCATTAAGTCGAAGCTTATGGGAAGAAAAAAACAGAAGAGGTATTTTATTCGAACTAAATAAATGATTTTGTCTTACCAATCAACATGCAAGGATTAAAATCCCCCTCAGAATATGTTGAAACTTAGCGAAAGCTAAATGATTTGAATGCCATGTATTTTGACCCTCTAAAAATATTTAAGAAAGAAAACTCGTATTAGATCTAAAAGAGAGAAAATAGATTCACCAAAGTATTAATGAATAAACATATATGCAAGGAGAAACACTTTATCTCTTTATCAGCCAAAACCAATTCTAGTGTCTCTCTGTATTGGTTGGGTATTGACACCATGAGTGTAAGATCTTCAATTGCACTCGCCATGCCATTTTGTATGGACGTAAGTCTCTTAGAAAGGCAAATGAAGGAGCTATTATTGTCGTTTACTTTTGTTTGATGGTAGTTCGAGATAAAATTTGTATGATTTAATGTATATTGTTTATTCTATTAACATGTTATTTATAGAGGCTATTGAAGATGGTGCGGTAGAATTGAAAGCGAATCCAGAAAATATTGGTGAGCAAGTATACAATCTTTAAAAATATCTTAATAATATGATTCAATGCAAAGGATTTGGTATTTAGATAAGGAATAAAGAGATGGAAATCGCAGAAAAAACGTGAAGATCTTGATGAGGATAACAATGATTTGATTTACACATTAAATTCGAAGAATATTTATGAAATATTCTTATGATTGATAAAATTATGGGTGCAGGATTAAGAAAACAAAAGAGAAATAAAATATTTGATTGATAATAGATCCCTAGATCGTCTCCCTAAATTTGTATATCTCCTTAAATTTGTTAGTTGATAAACTGTTCTAATGATTAAGGGGTCGAGTTTAAAGCAACCCGGGTCGAAATAAGATCCGTGTGTTTCTGTTATTGGGTCGGATATCAAAGTTGATATTACAAAGATGCCCATTAAATGCTTAAAGTTTTCGTATAATAGTAATGGTATTTGATTGTAATTTTTTACTAAACAAAAGTTAGAGTAAAAACACAGCTGCAAAAATAATAAGTAGATTATACATAAATCAATTGCGGAATAGAAGGGACGAGATCGAACCATTTCATCGAACAGATCAATGGCATCATCTAAGCTTTTGATATAATGAAACCCACTTTTCAATTTCAGATCTTCTCCTTCAAAAGCTTCTTCGCTACCACTTGAATGGACTGACGAAAAAGGTAGAAACTTTCTAATCGTATCTTTCTTGGCGACGCGAAGATGAATCAGTCTCGTACTGATCAAACAAGCAGAAACAGCAGCAGATTCAGATCTGCAGAACCTAGCCAACATTTTGTTCGCCTGATCTCGATCTATAACTCTAACAATGGAGCTAGCGAGAGTGAGTGAGCCCTTGAGAATCACAAAACGACAATCGGTTCAATTGGATTGGCAAAATGACCGGTTAGATTTAATTGGATTGATTTGTTGACCGGTTCATATGAAACTCATAACAACAAAAAGCAAAAATTGAATAATTTAGTAACTGAGGCAACTGATAAAAAAGACTCATTGAAGCACCCAACTCAGGAAACAAACCAACCACAAAGAAACAATACCAAAACAAGTTTCATAGACTCAAGAACAGAAATGAAAAATCTCCTTACCAAGACAAGTTCTTGAAAAGAAGAATCAAAACCTCAGGAGTTTTCGAATCATTATAAAACAATCTGAACACAAGAACATTGATAATGAGAAGAAGTAACTCTCTCAACAAAATACCCTTTCAAATGGAAGAAGCTCAACATTTTGTTCCCAAGACTCATACCAAACAGTAACACACATTTGTTTCTTCTCTTAGTATGATGCTTCAGAGTTTTTCCAGCCTCCATAGGACTCTTCTTCAATACCCCTGCTTCGGTTTTCCTAACAAATACCACCAAGAAAACACATTCTTCTTCAGATTCTACTTAACATTTAAAAAACCAAATCAAGAACAATGCAAGATATCATATCATTGTTATATACCGAGGGCTTGAAGGAGAGCGCGACCCAAATCTCGCCTTTGTACTCTTCATCTTTCACCACATTGTATGCAGTTGGTGGGATATCTCCTTCCAAGAAAACAGGCTCCAATGGAATACTGCATTGTTTTATAAATCTATCAATTGGGTTCTAAATCTATTAATTGGGAATCTAAAGAAGATGTTTTTGAGGATCTTACGTTGCTTCACCAACCGCATCATCCTCTGTGCCGACATCTTTATCGAAGATTTTCGCTATTAACTCTGTAGTTCCTTCAGAGACAGTGAAGATAAATGTCTCATTCCATTCTGGAGTTGTACCCTGTCCTGCAAGAATTCATAATATTTCTTCTCAACTCTTGAAAGCACAAAGATCGATCTTTTCTTGCGCAAACAAAAGAACCAAGAGGTTTTTGAGATCTTGATTGAAAACTTACCTGATGCAACACTGCTCTTCTGATCTTGAGTCCGACAAGTGAGTTGCACATAAGGATCCATGTTATCTGTATATAAACGGCTCATTATGTCAACGAATATGCAAATCGATTTTACATATTCACAAAACTAACGTTACAATAAAACAAGCGTCTCTATCTTTTGATGTTATTCAAGAAACAAATCCAGATTCACATGTCTATAACCAAAAAATAGACTAGATCGTTATAATAAAACTGAAATAAATGTGAATCTATGATCAAAATCAAACTTTCATATAACGGATTCACAAATAATTTACGGTCTCCACTAATATCAATTACTATATCAAATATGAATCAAAATCCGATTCATAAAATGGATTCTCACATAAATCCGATTCATAAAATGGATTCTCACATTATTACACACAGAAAATTCAGATCGTTCTAGTCATCAACATCATATTAGCAACCACCATTCAAAAAACACATTTTTGAATCTTTAATCCAAAAGTCGAAACATTTATAAACACGTACATATATACAATTCACAGATCATAACGTTTTGGACAAAACCCATCAACAAAGCTAAGGGTTTCTAAGGATTTCTGAAAAAAAAAAACTTAAGGGTAAAAGAGAGAACGAAAGCTTACTCAGAAAATCAACGTCCTCGAGACCTTTGGCGCTGACAAGAACGACTTCAAGAGTTCCATGAGGCATTTTCAATTTTTTGTTTTCTCTCTTGTGATCTTTTTGTTTTCTCAGAGAATATGTGAAGATTCAGATCCCAAGAGGCTTTTGTCTGATTTGTTGGATCGTTTGGAGCACGACAATATGAATATATTAGGAATTTAGGACATAGCTACAGCGCGTGGGCGCGTGTAACTAACGCTCTGTGCCAGCTCTTTTTTTCCTTAATTAGAGTAATGAACAAAATTAAGTTGTTCTTTGTTGTAAATTACAAATTAATCTTTTGATAAAATTTTAGTTATGTAGATTGTATTCCTCTTCTAGCAATATTTATATGTTTTTGATGAAAATTATTAACAATAACATACAAAAGAAGGAAACAAATAATGAAAAAATAAATCCTATGATTTTATATATTTATTCATATGTAGGAAAAGCACTATGACTTTGCTATACTAATCTAATCTTTATGACAGAATCTTTTAAATGGGCCGTTACATATATTGAATTAAAACTAATAAATGTTATAAAAAAAACTTTATAAAATGTTCAACTAATTTTTTTCTTTTAAAATTCTTAATTTTCATAAAATTAATTGATTTAGTTATATAATAAGAACAAATGGATGAATAGTAAAATTAAAAAATATATATATTCTGAGAAAGAAATTATGTGTAAATGTATATATTAGAAGGCAAAAAGAAAATGTCTATTGTGATTATGTTTTCAACATCTTTTTCTTTTCTTTACTTCAGTCAAAGTTTTCATTGAAGTCATTAAAATAATTGTAGATGCAAATCTTAATTTGATCACTTTTTTCGACAAGTTAGTTGAATCTAATTTTTCCTATTGGCATGATAGAATTGTCAACATAAAATCATTGATATAATGGTTAAAAATAGCATAAAGGAGTTCTTGTGCGTCGAACCGGACATCAACAAAGCCATACCTTAAAATCAATCTGCAACAACAACAAAAAAAAAAAATTGTAAGAGATCATCACTTTTCTTTGGGCAAAAGAGTAGAACAATTTATGAATTCAGATAAATAAATAGCACCTTCAAGTTCATTGATTAGTAATGGTCTGGATCATCAATATGCCTTTTGAAATAAGCAACAAGCCTATCAAGATCCCCAAACATTCTTTTCCTGAACTTGAATCCCTTTGGGTATAAACCAATGTACTCGTGGTGCGGATTAGCGGATCGTATGTAAGACAATATAAAGCTCCCTGGATGTTCTTTCGAAACACCAAAACCGTAAACTACCATTTTCGGATTTTCACTCTTCTCAACCCGAAGAAGATCATCTATTTCGGACTTCGTCCCAGTCCGAAATTTCCGGTAGTTGATCATTGTCATAAGATGAGTTACCAAAGGATCAACATACCGATCCATTACCTGAAATTATCACAAGTATTGTCACTTAAATCAAAACTGAAATTTATAAGAATACAGTATAAAGACCAACCTCATCTAGATCCTCAAAGGTTTCATTCCCAATTTTCAATGTTTTCCCAATACGTTGTAAGCTCACTATGTCCTTGTTCTCCTTGTCACCTTCGATTATCTCCTTGTTAGCATACACATTATCGAAAATCTTGATCACCAAAGTCAGATGATTCAGTCCTCGGGAGCTTGGACGAACAATGCTTTCTCCAATATTCTTATCAGACAAATACTCTGTTGCTTGCTCAGCAGTGATGTTCTGAAACCTAGGATGAACAATCATCCGAGACTTTAACTGATTCTTTTCTTTAGGAGCTTTCTTTTGCTCTAACAGGACACTGTTTCGTTCCTCCTCGTGGTAATAATCATCGATATCCGTGAGATTCGTGTGCTTTCTCATTTCGCTATCTTTGCAGACAAGTAACACATGATACCTTTGTTTCAGAATCGATTTGATCTTGCAAGTAACGATATCGCCTTCACACAGTTTGTTAGACAAATCAATGATATCTCTACCATCATCTGAGTAATCTTCCTTCACTAGAGTCACAAATAATCCACAATCTAATACACATATGGCTTTACCACTTGTTACTTTCTTAACAGTGGCCTGCACAATTCTCCCTTGACCAATTGTTTCTTCGGTTTCACCAGAGATCATATAAAACTCCTCATCTGAATCTAACTCTTTAAACCGAATACGCCAATCCTGAAAACCACAGCTTAATTCTCTCATGATAAGACTATAAGTTTCCTTCCTATTCTCTTGGTTCTTGCTTCTCAAATACTCATCAAGAACGATTTTTCTCAAAGAAGCTGGCTGATCTCTCACATGCTCTATCGCCATCTCTATCGC
This sequence comes from Crucihimalaya himalaica, assembly GCA_004349715.1. Classification (NCBI taxonomy): domain Eukaryota; kingdom Viridiplantae; phylum Streptophyta; class Magnoliopsida; order Brassicales; family Brassicaceae; genus Crucihimalaya; species Crucihimalaya himalaica. The sequence goes on along the minus strand of SMJT01000038.1, from coordinate 1,235,418 downwards.
ATCATCCTCACCGTCTCTTACGATATTATCATGAGCATAAACATGTTTCGCCAATTCTTGCGCAAGACCATATGATTCAGGATGTATTCTAGTATCATCCAACAGATCAATAAACTGGCTGCTACTACAAACCAACCCGCTCCTACGAATCCGCAAGAAACCAGCTGCATTTACGAATACTTTTTTACCAATCCCATAATCTATCAGTTCCTTTCGCACAAATATCGAACCAGCTCTTAAAAAAGACCTCTGCAAAGATGCAGCTTTCCTAGGGCCAAGCCCTGAAACAAACTGTAAAGGAAAAAAAAGCCATTCATGGCTCGCAGCCAGATTAATGTCGATTCCAACTTGATTCGTTATGTCAACCATAACTTGTTCAACCATCTCATACTTCTCATCTGGATCAAGAAAATCCTGCAAAGAATGTAGCTTCCAAGACAAAATATCTTTACCTGGACCACATAAAGTTGAGATCATTGCTAATGGATTCTGCAGATACCGTCCAAGAGAAACTGCGCGTTTCACAATTCCTGACTGTTGAGGTAGTTGTTCACTTGAGACTCTAGAGTTTTCGTATAGCCTAGCAAAAGACTCATCTGCATAAACCACTGGAAAATCATAAATCCTACCATCTTCAACAGACGCCAATCCTTCCACAATTTGGAATATAATCTCATAGATCTTATCCTTCAGACCTATACAACTCAAGTTTACAGCTCCTAAAGCCACAACATCCGGTTGATAGTCTCTTATAAACTTTAAAAGACGATCTTGTTCCTTCTTTTTACGTTGCTTGTCATTTACATCTCGAGATCGCAGTGTGATGGATCCCGCATAAAGCACATCAAGAAGCTCTCCCGATGAATCCAGCATCACAAATGTAGTCTCTGGATTTCCAGGTCCCCAACAACACCCCAAGACCCTCGGCGCAGCTTCCCCATCCGAGGTATTATTATTCCTTCGATATGGCCCTGAAGACACTTTGTTCCACAAAACATGTCCATACTCTGAAAGCAGCCGAGTCTTTGCTCTGCTAGTTAGCAAGGATCTTGCTTCTTTCTCCATTGACGGCAAAAGAAAACCGTGAGCCGCATCCTCCAGTATCAGTTTCCTCTGCTCATTCCAGAGTTGAGCATACTTACTAACACCAACACTGAGATAGTGTTCACTGCATTCACTGATTATCCTGTTAATCTGATTCTCGGGAAGCTTGATAGTTACTTGAAGAAGCTTCTCCTCTTCTGCTTTCTGAATGAGAAGCCATTGTACACCTTCAAACTTTCTCAACGGCTTTTCACGTAACCACTTAACCGCAGAAAACCGATGGAAAGAATCTATAACCACATTCCCATCTGGTGTTGGACTTGTTGAGACTACTGCATTCTCCATATAAATTCCGCGAACATACTTTTTAATCAATGGCTCGCAGCTTATTTCAACCGCAGCCACATGCCGTGCACCTTTAAGAACAACTTGATGATCTTCAAACATTGCACTTACATAATCTAATGCCATCTCCTCTGGTGTTCTCTTTGCATCTTCAAGCTCATCAACAAGAACTTTTTCAAGAGAAAACGCGAGTCCCAATTGCTCAGCGCTATAACCAAATTTGTTTGCAAATTCCCGGATCCCAAATTTGCTGCAGATGCTATATTGTGATTTCCTATGCGGCCTCTTGTACTGTTCTTCATCGATTTCACAGTGAGGAAAATGCAAGTTGAACTTTGAGTCTACATCATCGATATCTCTCTCTGTTTCCGCAGCTTTAAGAGACTTAATAACCGATTCAAAAAGACTCTGACTCAGATCAGACCTGCAGGTTTCTTCTTCAAAACGTTTAGTATAGTAACCAAACAACGCGGTTTTCCTTTTCCGAAGAAGAAGAAACTTTCTATCCAAATCTTGAATCATCCACAAGACTTTGTGCCACTTGGTCTCAAGCTTCTTGTCAAGATTGAAATCACCATCATTATCATCATCAGAACTGTCCAATAAACTCCGACAATGCTCCTTCCGGTACATAGCTATAAACGGTATCTCTAACTTCTGAACATGATACAGCTCCAAAAATCTCACAATGTCATCCTTGTTAACCAAACAACCCGGACCTTGTTCTTGAACCAATCGAGCATATATCCAATTGCTCTCTTCTTCAATGCTACTTTCATCCAGAGGTGCTTTTCCAAAGGCTTCTTCAGATATCTGCATTCTCTCAGGAACATCAAGCTTCCTAATTTCATCATCTCTCTCTGTCATATACTTCTCAGAGAGAACCATTGGTTCAAATTCATCTTCGAGCTTTCTTTCGATCTTTTCGTTATACGCCAAATCCTTTTCCCGAAGTTTCAACAATTCTTCAGGATCACCAAACAGATCATTAGCGTATCGTAAAGCATTCGAATCAATTCCTTGCTTATATTTCTTTATCCTCCTCATTCCATGATCACCAGAAACATCTTCATCTACAATGAAGTGACTCAAATCATCATCATCATCATCATCATGATCATCATCATTGATCTTATCCTCTTCCTCTGAAGATTTCTTCAAACGTTTATACTTCTTTCTTTGGAAATTAACGTTGTTATCTTCTAGAAGAAGATAATCATCTTCATGAAGACTAAAGTCTTCGTCTTTCGTCCTTCGGTTCTTTTTCTCACTACATGGCCTCTGTTCTTCTTCTTCTTCTCCTTCATCAGAACTATCCACTAAAAACCCATCTCCATACTCATACTGATCATCTTCATCATCTTCCTCTTCATCATCGTTTACACGGTTCTCGACTGGATCGTCATGAATCTGTGGCTCTGTATCAAAAACAGAGTCGAATCTTCAGAAGAAGAAATAACAGAGAATTAGGGTTTCAAAAGCAGAGCTTTTTATGTACCTTCGTTGATCCTCTTCATAATTACGTTAAAAATATTTTAGCTGTACTAAATCGATGAAGGTGGAATTAACCCTAAAAGCTCTGCAATCGTAAAAATGGTAACAATTTGATTCTGCTTTTTGGGAAGAGAAACAACGAAGAAGGCTTTCGTACTTCTAGGGTTCACAAAAGCATTAAGAGGCTACTAATTGCAGTTTCGAAATACTATTTTTTATTTCTAAAATATTTTATGATCTCTTTTTAGCTAACAAAAGTTAAAAAAGTAGTAACGTATAACTTTAAGAAAATAATATTTTTTTTTAACAACTACAACTTTATTAAATGGTGTAAAGTTGATACAAACGGTTCACCAACCCTGGTGGATGAATTGAGAAATGAACATACATTGAATCAAAATCAATTGCTTTTTGACTAAGTAAATCCGCTGCTTTATATTTCTCGCGATTAACCCTGGAGGATAATGTTAATTTTGTCATCCAATAACGAATATCGTACAGAAGATTTCTTGTATGGAGATGATTAGCACTTGTATTTATCAGATTTACTAACTCCATCACTCTCGAGCCATACACATCGGTACCCCTTCGCCCAAGTCACTTGAAGAGCATTAAAGAAACCTAAGGCTTCTGCTTGAAGAACCGACGTTGATGCCCGGAGTTTACTACAACAAGCCGATAACATTTTCCCATCCGAATCTCTTATAATCCATCCCGTATTGGTATATGATCTCCCCTGCAAAAAACCCACTATCAAAGTTGTATTTAATCCAACCAAAAGGGGGTGGAGTCCATTTACTTGATCGATCCGTAGCTACGGTTATAGTTTAACGAGATTTCTTTTGCTGTGCTTTCACAAACATTAAAGTTTGAGCAACAAACAGATCAGAACTTAGGACTCTAAAAACACCAAACAAACAAGACAAATAATAAAAATTAACAAAAGTCTCATCATACAATTAACTAGAGTATTGATCCAAAAGCTAAATTACTTGGTGGAAAGAAAAAAGTACCTCTTTTCTCGGGTTTCAAATGGCAGGAGATGTACTTATGCGGGTATTGATAAAAATAGCAGACCTGAGCTCAGAAGTTTCTCTTGGTTGATCCTTACCTTCAAAGGTAATGAAAGGCAAATTCATATCTTGTGTTATGTTATTAAAACAAAGGCAAAAACCACTCACAAATAAGTACAACATCTTATAATTAGTGTTAATGTACATATTGAGAATTTAAAAGAAGACTTTATATAGTTTTGACCTCTCTTTCACCATAACCCTCAAGGGCTTCAGGGGACAGCATGTCCATTAACTCTCTGGTGGTTTATGGTTCCATGACGAAATCGTTTCCACTGAAATCAAGGAGCATGTGGCTAAAAATGCAGCGGAACTGCTTGAAATCGATGTCAAAGTTCCTGGCTCTCAGTGACTTGTTTCGTCATTAGGCGATACTATTCTTCCGGTGTGTAGTTAGGCCCTTCATCTTCACCGTGTCTTGTACACCGAATAAATTCATACTTAGGCTCATAAACAGCCTAAGTATCGAACCCATGATATTTCTTGGATAATTCAATTAATATCGTCATGTTTAAGAAAGAAACTTAACAGAAAAAAGAAGAAAATCAATAGAACAATACCGGAATACGTAGGAAAATATCTCATCAAAGTTAGGCCATTATGTTCATCAACAGTTTTGTTTCTTGCCACTCAAGAAACTGATAACAACTTAGTCCCAGGAGTTTGTCAATGCAGTTTATTGACGATTATAATTTTTTTATATTACAACTTACTCCTACGAATTGGCTAATGTTTTTTTGACAATCAATCCGCAAATAAAAATAGTTACAATGCCACTTTGATTGATAAATGGGCTTTGACAACCTTAACAAAAGCAAAATTCGTACCCTCTTTAAAATTAAAAAAAAAGGAAACACTTTCATCAAGTAAACTACTATAGTATTTTCGGGTCCGATACAAGGGGAAACGTCCCCAAAAGTTATATGCTTTATAATTATATAATATCTCACATTATTCTACCAATAAACTCTGAACACTCCGAACAATAATTTAGCTCACTGCTCACCACCCAACCGCATTAGATAGACTGCATAAGCTCCTATGGCAGTCTGCAAAAAACATGAACAAAAGAGAACAGATCAAAAGAGATTCGAGAGCAAAGAACTGATCTAAGAACACAACAATTAACATGAAGGCAGAGATGCATCAAAGTAAACGGCTTATGTACCTTTTTTGTGACTTGGGAGTTCCAACGCATTTGGCTGACAAAACAATCAAATTTTACCAGTAAGAAAGGAGTCTCATGCAACATATATAGGATCATAACATCCGAAAGAGAAAGAATGATAGAAATGCACACCAAAAATTGCTATCATAAATACAAAACCTGGCCTAATGATCTATACAAAGGATTACTCAAGTCATTCAGAAAGAAGAGAATAATACGTTTTTGATTGGGTTTTGGTCTGCAGTCTACGTAGTCATTCTCAAAATGATAGCGGACCCTAGCTTGGAAGATCTTTGGCAGGCTGTCGTAAGGATCCATAACCTCAAAGGTGATGAAAAATATTAACCCAGAACACATGTAATAATTGGTTTTGACAACCGTGAGAAATTCATATTCAGTAAACTGTGTTCAAAACAAAGCCAAAAACCAATTTTGGTTAGCATATCAAACTAATATTTATCTATTTATCATAATATGTTCTAATGAGCAAAAAAAAAAAAATGTTCTGATCATTCACAATGTGATCCAATTCCAAACCCGTTTCTGTTTTGTTTCTTCTCTAAAGCATCGTAATTTGTTTCCGTATCCAGTGATTCATCTTGACTATTCGATTGCCAGATGACAAACTTTATGGTTTTCACCAACTATCTTCCTAATTAGAATTTTAGGTTTAAATACCATTGATTTTAGTCTATGTACAATATTATGAGTGTAGAGTGTTATTAATACTATGTTGAGGTCCAAATCAACTTTTATGCTAATATTAAATATTCACCCAAAAGCAAATAATTTTCGGCAAAATTAATTTTTGAAAAGGAAATTTTTTTTTCCTTCACCAATAGAATTGTGTGTGGAGTTAGATTTAAAGCATCATAATATTATCAGTTCTATTGTTAGCTCAAACAATTTTTAATTAATTTTTTAATTTCTTAAGCCTCACAAATATATTTTTGTTTAAATACTACATAAGTGTTGTTAGATAAGTGGTTTTAAATTTTAAGAATAAGTTGAGAAAATAATGATGAATAATTAAAATCAAAGCCGACGAAAAAAAAATTGCATATTCTAGTTTTTGGTTGGAGTTTTAAGAACCAAACCTAATAAAGAAAATATAAAGAATAATGAAAAGATGGTGTTACTAGAAGTAACATTATTTAATTAATAACTAATCAGATATAAAGTTTTTAAGTCTGCGAGTTTGATTTGGTGCGTCTTTGTAGTGTAGTCATATGATATTTTCTTCAAATGATAGTATCACAAATTTAATTTTTTTTTATTTTTAACCTCAAAAATATATTTTTAGCTTCTTATTTTTGTTGTGGTCTGATGATTTGGTTTGAAAATAATGATGCTCTGCAAAAAAATATTTCCTGAGCAGAGAACTGCCTGAATTTTGTCGGTTGGGGCCCACAAATAATAAAACAAAACTTTATCATCATTTCACCAAAAACCTTATCTTAGTAAGCTTTGATTTTTTGGTTTCTGTAAATAACTTACCTTATATGGTGTACGTCGAAAACGAGAGTTTTTTTTAATTCATTATGTATTAATAATATTTTTTTATTAATATTTTTGCTGTTTTCACTTCATTAATGTTTTCACCAACTATCTTCCCAATTGGAATTGTTGGTTTAAATGCCATTGATTTTAATCTATGGAATATTATGGCTTAAATACCATTGATTCAAATACTTACTGTAATGTAGACTAAATATTATGTTGATGTCAAAATCAACTGTTATACTAATATAGAAAAAATTACCCAATTAAATTTGAAAAAGGAAAGTTTTTATTTTTCTTCTTTCCCCAATATGGATTTGTGTGTGGAGTTTTATACTATTAGAAATAAAAAGAAAATGTAGATTCAAGGCATCATAATTATTCTGTAACATTTATACTGTTAATTACACAAATAAATAAATAAATATATATATATATATATATATATATATGTTTTTATTTTCCGAGCCATCCAAAAATGTTTTCTTATTTTTGTTAAGGTAGTTTAATGTTGGTTTTCATATCTTCATATAATGTATATAGTTTCATGATGAGAAAATTAGCTTTTCTTCTCTTACTGGCACGTGACAGACTAAAAAAGTAAACAATAAACCTGCATGCATCTACTATTTTCATTTGGTTTTTTGTTATTTTGGTTTTATTTATTAGCTTTTGGATCAACCAATAACTAAAAGGATACTATAATTCCTTGGGATCAATACGAGGATGGTAATATTAATTTGTCTTTCTCTTTAATAAATCATCATTATTTACTAGACGCAATATACACACAAAATCATGTATCACAAGTTGGGTTCTTATCAATATGCCCTATTTCTTTTTTGTTCTTGTTTGTATAAACATAAATTCTTTGTTTCTGTTTTTACTTTCAACTTATGAATTTTCTTTTATCACTTCCTGTTTGCAATATAGATGTAGTTGAATTTTTTTTAATCATGTTTTATTACAAATTTTTCAAACTATAATACCTAAATATTGAAAATACATAAATCAAAGTAGAAGATGCAAGCATCATCATACATAGTACATTTAGTCATTTGTTAATGAATACATAGTTGAAAAGATCCCAGTTAGTGTTCTTCTTCATTTCAAGTTAGTGTTTTTCTTCATTTTGTTATCTTACTCAGATCCAACATTTGCTATTCGTCGATCGAATACCGTTATTTTCTTGACAGTGAATAAGTCATGTATATGATGGACTCATTTGTTAATGAATTAAGAAATGTAAATTAATTTAAAGTGATGGTTTGATTCTCGGTATACTTTTTTGTCATTTCTTTCATAACTCATAATACGGAACCACGTGACAACTAATGTCGAATGACGATGAATAAAAAACACGTGTATCACAAGTTGAGTTCTTATCAATATGCTATGTTTCTGTTTTGTTCTCGTTTGTATAAACATAAATTCTCTGTTTCTGTTTTTTACTTTCAACTTATGAATTTTGTTTTATCACTCCCTGTTTGCAATATCGATGTACTCAATTTTTTTAATCATGTTTTATTACAAATTTTTCAAACTATATTACCTTAATATTGAGAATATATAAATCAAAGTAGACGATGCAAGCATCATCATACATAACATTTAGTTATTTGTTAATGAATGCATAGTTGAAAAGATCACGGTTAGTATTCTTCTTCATTTCAAGTTAGTGTTCTTCTTCAATTTGTTATCTTACTTAGATCTAACTTTTGCTATTCGTCGATCGAACACCGTTATTTTCTTGACCGTGCATAAGTCGTGCATATGATGGACTCATTTGTTAATGAATAAAGAAATGTAAATTAATTTGAAGTGGTGGTGTGATTTTCGGTATATTTTTTTGTCATTTTTTTCATAACTCATAAACGTACGGAACCACGTGACAACTAATGTCGAATAAAAATAAATATCAAATATGTTTTATATTATTATTTCATTTGTTGGTTATATTGCTTAGTATCAAATACAAAGACGAATAATGGAAAAGATTGGAATATTTGTCGTCATGTTGAATATTTGTAATCCTTTCTTTTTATTTTCTCCGAAAAATCGTTTTGTTTGCTCATCTCCCTCTCAATCATTATTCATCTAGCCTTGGATAATTTACTGATTAATGTGTAATTTTTGTTTATTTATTTGACACTTAGTAAGATCTCAAAAGATGGCAAATAGAATAAGCGGAAAACATAATGCGGTAAGATTGTTCTGTAATAATCTTTACTCGAATCAGTTGGGCGAGCGAAAACCTTAAGTGGAGGAACGTCACAGAATACTTATTGGACTACAAAATAAAATGCTAAAATAAATATATTATCTATTTGTGTGATATGTGAAAACCTCTGAGATGATCATACTCTAGAATGTTAAAATTTGGTGCCATTAACAATAATGTAAATTTTCAGTTGTCTATAATCAAAAAAAATTGGTGCCATAAACAAGATAACATCTTATAATTTCCTGCTATATTTGGAAGACGAACTGTGATAAAGAAATATTTTAAAAAGTTACATGCATCATTCAAATTTTCAACAAGATATATAATTGAAGCATGTGGTAATTATATATATAAATTAAATAGTAAAATGCTTATATATTAGCTCAATGTTAATAATCATTATTTTATTGATAATGAAAAGGTGGATTCGTCACGCTCTGAGGTAAAAAAAATGAATTTTAATTATTTTTGTGGATTTTGTATTTATGCCAAATTCTTAATGTATACTGTATATCTATATGTTGTTTGTAGGATGATATTCCAAAAGGCTGTAAAAAACAAATGAGTTGGAGAAACGAGAAAGACAAAAACTGGTTAAGGGAAGCGGTCGATTAAGGAAAGTGAGGTAAGATTATGAAACACATATAACTCGATGAAATATACAAAATAACTCATTATAGCAATTCTCGTGATGCATGTGTATTATATTGTATTTTTGATCACTCTTTATGTTTTTTTTATTGACAGGATATTGTTGGACTATTTCAACAAGTCGAATGGTTTCATCCCGTTTATACATCAATGGAACATCGGACTCACTTTTACCACTTTCAGCCCGACACCTATTTGTTGGGGTTACGGAAAAAATTCTTTACGGACCACTCAAAAGTTTTGAGCCTCTGAAAAATTTTCAAGTCAGTGTTTTTCTTCAATTTGTTATCTTACTCAGATCCAACTTTGTTATTCGTCGATCGAAGACCGTTATTTTCTTGACAGTGAATAAATCGTGCATATGATGGACTCATTTGTTAATGAATAAAGAAATGTAAATTAATTTGAAGTGGTGGTGTGATTCTCGGTATATCTTTTTGTCATTTTTTTCATAACTCATAATACGGAACCAAGTGACAACTAATGTCGAATGACGATGAATAAAAAACATACAAAAAATAAATACCAAATATGTTTCATATTATTATTTAATTTGTTGGTTATATTGTTTAGTATCAAATACCAAATACGTACGGAACCACGTGTTCTTCTTCAATTTGTTATCTTACTCAGATCCAACCTTTGTTATTCGTCAATCGAACACTGTTATTTTCTTGATAGTGAATAAGTCGTGCATATGATGGACTCATTTGTTAATGAATAAAGAAATGTAAATTAATTTGAAGTGATGGTGTGATTCTTGGTATACTTTTTTGTTATTTCTTTCATAACTCATTATACGGAACCACGTGACAACTAATGTCGAATGACGATGAATAAAAAACACGTGTATCACAAGTTGGGTTCTTATCAATATGCTCTGTTTCTGTTTTGTTCTCGTTTGTATAAACATAAATTCTCTGTTTCTGTTTTTTACTTTCAACTTATGAATTTTCTTTTATCACTCCCTGTTTGCAATATAGATGTAGTCGATTTTTTTTTAATAATGTTTTATTACAAATTTTTCAAACTATATTACCTAAATATTGAGAATATGTAAATCAAAGTAGACTATGTAAGCATCATCATACATAGTACATTTAGTCATTTGTTAATGAATACATAGTTGAAAAGCTCCCGGTTAGTGTTCTTCTTCATTTCAAGTTTGTGTTATTCTTCAATTTGTTATCTTATTCAGATCTAACTTTTGCTATTCGTCGATCGAACACCGTTATTTTCTTGACAGTGAATAAGTCGTTCATATGATGGATTCATTTGTTAATGAATAAAGAAATGTAAATTAATTTGAAGTGGTGGTGTGATTTTCGGTATACTTTTTGTCATTTCTTTCATAACTCATAATACGTACGGAACCACATGACAACTAATGTCGAATAAAAATAAATATCAAATATGTTTCATATTATTATTTCATTTGTTGTTTATATTGCTTAGTATCAAATACAAAGACGAATAATTGAAAAGATTGGAATATTTGTCGTCATGTTGAATATTTGTAATCTTTTCTTTTTTATTTTCTCCGAAAAATCATTTTGTTTGCTCATCTCCCTCTCAATCATTATTCATCTAGCCTTGGATAATTTTACTGATTAATGTGTAATTTTTGTTTACTGTATATCTATATGTTGTTTGTAGTATGATATTCCAAAAGACTGTAAAAAGCAAATGAGCTGGAGAAACGAGAAAGGCAAAAACTGGTTAAGGGAAGCGGTCAATCAAGGAAAGTGAGGTAAGATTAAGAAACACATATAACTCGATGAAATATACAAAAGAATTTATTATAGCAATTCTCGTGATGCATGTGTATTATATTGTATTTTTGATCACTCTTATGTTTTTTTATTGACAGGATATTGTTGGACTATTTCAACAAGTCGAATGGTTTCATCCCGTTTATACATCAATGGAACATTGGACTCACTTCTACCACTTTCAGCCCGACACCTATTCATTGGGGTTAAAGAGAAAATTCCTTACGGACCACTTAAAAATTTTGAGCCTCTGAAAATTTTTCTAGTGAACGAAGGAATGATTCAAGAAAAAGAGTGCATATGCATTATAGCGAATGAAAACGAAGAGAGTAAAAGCTCATCGTCAAAATTAAAAGAGAAGAAAAAGAGCTCCAAGATGGAAAAAGCCAAAGCTAATCTATGTTTCGGAAAAATGACGGTAACTAATTTTATAGAATAATAATAATTCTGTGTTTTAAACCAGATATATATATATATATATTTTGTGGTGCCAAGATCTTGACCCAACCAAGCGTCGAAGGGAGCTATGAATCTGGAATAGACCAAGTGTTCGAAGACGTTGCAGATGAAGTAACCTGTGACTCCAATGAAGGGAGCTATGAATCTCCAAAGTTTTGTTCGTCTGATAGATTTATTTACTCAATATAAAAGTTAAAAAAATAACTATAGGGAAAATCAAACTCGAATTTGATAAAATGATTTTGATATGAGCTTAGCTCAATTATCTAATGAAGAATTATAAATTTATAATAATGAAAAGAGACATAGCCGGTTTAATGAAACCAGTTCTAATAGAATCGACATTGAACCGACTGCTTCAATTATAGGGTTTCTCTCTACCTTGTTTAGAACTTTTTATTCTTCGTCGATTCTGCAATTTGATTTTTGCTGTTTGATTTGTTCATTCACAAGTGTAGTCTCTTTTCGAAGCAATCAAGAGGATGAGGAGATCGGTTGCGATTGCCGGCAAGAGATTTCTTCATCGGCATACTCTGGTTATAGGTAATCCTGGAGCTGCTCTTTCTTGCTGGGAACGATCTTTTGCTTGCGCTAGCTCTGATTACAGAGAGAGATTGAGAAATGGGCTGAGTGATATCAAATTAGATGATGCTCTTGGTTTGTTCAGTGACATGGTACAGTCTCGCCCCTTTCCTTCCATTGTTGAGTTCAGTAAATTGTTTGCTAAGATGAAGAAGTTTGATGTTGTCATCTCTCTTGGTGAGCGGATGCAAACTCTTTTTGCCGTAGCTCTCAACTCCCTCTTGCGTTAGCAATTCTTGGCAAGATGATGAAACTCGGTTATGAGCCTAGTATAGTCACTCTTTCTTCTCTTCTCAATGGTTTCTGTCACGGTAAGAGGATTTCTGATGCCGTAGCTTTGGTCGATCAAATGGTGGAAATGGGATATCAACCCAATACAGTTACCTTTAACACTCTAATTCATGGACTTTTTCTCCACAACAAAGCTTCAGAAGCTGTGGATTTTGTTGAACGGATGGCTTTGAAAGGATGTCAACCAGATCTGGTTACTTATAGTGTAGTAGTAAATGGATTATGTAAGAGAAGTGATACTGATTTGGCTTTAAATCTGCTCAATAAGATGGAAGCAGGGAAAATAGAGGCTGATGTTGTAATCTACAGCACAATCATTGATGCTCTTTGCAAATACAAAAGTGTGAATGATGCGCTCAACCTATTCAACGAAATGGAAACCAAAGGAATTAGACCAGATGTTTTTACTTACAGCTCCCTCATAAGCTGCCTTTGTAATTACGGACGATGGGGTGATGCCTCTCGACTACTTAGTGATATGATTGAGAGGAAAATCAACCCCGATTTAGTCACTTTTAGTGCATTGATCGATGTGTTTGTGAAAGAAGGGAAGCTTGTAGAGGCGGAAAAACTGTATGAGGAAATGATCCGAAGGTCAATAGATCCTAATACCACTACTTACAATTCATTGATCAACGGGTTTTGCATGCACGATCGCCTAGACAGGGCCAAGCAGATGTTTGAGTTCATGATTAGCAAGGACTGTTTCCCAGATGTAGTGACATACAATACTCCTATAAAGGGATTTTGCAAGTGTAAAAGGGTAGAGGAAGGTATGGAACTCTTCTGCGAGATGTCTCAAAGAGGATTGCTTGGCGACACAGTCACTTACACCACTCTTATCCAAGGGTTTTTTCAAGCTGATGATTGTGATAATGCCCAAATGGTATTCAAACAGATGGTTTCTGATGGTGTGCATCCCAATATTACGACATATAACATTTTGTTAGATGGACTTTGTAATAACAGGAAGCTAGAGACAGCTTTGATCATATTTCAGGATCTGCAAAAGAGTAAAATGGAACTTGATATTGTCACATATAATATTATGATTGAAGGGATGTGCAAGGCTGGGAAGGTGGAAGATGGGTGGGATCTATTTTGTAGCGTCAGCCTTAAAGGAGTGAAGCCTGATGTTGTAACCTACAATACAATGATCTCGGGCTTGTGTAGGAAAGGATTAAAGGAGAAAGCAGATGCTTTGTTCAGGAAAATGAAAGAAGATGAACCTCGGCCAGATAGCGGTACCTATAATACGCTTATAAGGGCACATCTTAGAGATGGTGACAAAACCGAATCAGCTGAACTCATCAAAGAAATGAGGAGGTGCGGGTTTGTTGGAGATGCTTCAACTATTGGCTTGGTCACTAATATGTTGCATGATGGGAGATTGGACAAAAGCTTTCTGGACATGCTTTCCTAAACAAGTTTCATCATCGTCAAGAAAAGAGGAGTAGTAGATATGAGGTGAATTAAGTAGTTATGTTGATTTTCTAGTGATTACTTCTCAACGCAGTCCTCATGTTCTAGTGTTATATCTGAATAGATATGTGCATTTACCTGATGGTTTGTGTTAGCTTCATGAATATGACTTATTTTGTGGTTTGTGTATTTCATTGTTAGGTTGACTCAAGATCAGTGATGAGCATCAGAAGAAGCTCTTCCCTTCAAGAAGATCTCAGACTAGTGAAGATTCATATTGTTCTATTTACAACTTCTCGAGACACAGTTTACGTGTTCATGTTAAATTTGGATAGAGATGTTTAGTTTTATATAAGTTGGTTGTTGTTGTGTTATAATATATATGCATATACTATGGTTTAATAACTTTACATATACATATTTCGATACTGTAGTAAAATCAGTTTCTTTTTTATATATATAGCTTCTAGATCACTATGAAGGGGAGAGGATAAGGCAACACGCATGAAAGAATCGTTCAAAGAAGAGAACGTCTGAAGACTGAAGGAGTTCACACAAATCCGTTATGTTATAACATTATGCCACTCTTTTACTTGGAAATACTCTGTTATAGACTTTGTAGGTGTTCTTTATTTCTTAATCTACTCTCATTTAACTTCTGTGTTGTTTTTAAACTGGCTAATATTTCTCAATTTCAGAAAATTGTGGGTGTGATCCTTTAATCTAATACTCTATATTCTCTTTCTGCTTGTTATTATATCTCTGTTTTATAAGTTGCTTGTGTGTCTTTAATCTACTATTGTACAACCAAGTGAGTCAAAACATCACAAGAGAAAGATTCGTTTTAATAACATAATGTTGATACTCATAATAATGGACGACACTGATAGATAGAAGAAACAGTACAACAACTCGTACAATTAAGTCTCATTTCGTAGCAACACAAGAACTCCCAACAACTAGTACACTGTAAGTTCATTCCTAGTAACACAAGAACTTCCGTAAGTAATTAATTAAAGTCCCATAGAGGACGCAAATAGATATAAAAATAATGGAGCATCTCTGAGTTCTAACTCCTTCCTTGTGGCACACAAAAGCCTCATGCATGCTCCAATCTGTTAAGAGAACAAAATCAAACATACAAGAATCTAACAGCAAAGTAAATTAAGACCCATGTAGATAGATGTTTCCTTACTTTTGTTTCTTGACATCTTCCTGAACATGGCTTTTGACAACTTCCTCAATATCTCTCTTAACAACTCTCTCAGCATCTTTCTTGATTCCGATGTATTCCACTATCAAAACAAACCAAATACTATAAATCTCAAGAAACATCCACAATGAACAAAAAAGCTTTATATAAGATACCTCCTTCATTGGGTTTGGGTCTGCAGAAGACATAATTAGCCGTGATATGGTGACCGTGGCGTACCCTTGTTTGGAAGAGTTTAATCTTGTCATCATAAGGATCCTTAACTTTAAATGTTATGAGATATATCATGGCACCAGCAAAGTTATAATTGGCTCTAACAAGTTTGACAAACTCAAATTGTGTGCCCTGTTATTTTAAAACAAAAGAACATTCAGAAATAAGCGAATTACATAAACAACTATCATATAGATATATATGAAGGGAATATGAAAGCACAAGACAAAGAAGACAAGTTATCTCACAGATTTGGCATTGTGGTCATCAAGAGATTCCTGCGCAAACCTACTGAGGAATTCCTCAGTGGTTTCTGTCTCATCCTCACTGAATTCATATGAATCAAGAATTGCTGGATGGTAGTTGAAAACGCAGCGGAAGGATCTGAAATCGATATCAAAACCCTACATGCGTGCATATATGTTTCACTAATCAAATCAATGTCACCAAAATTGTAAAGTTGATATATCGAAACCAAAACCATACATCGCTTTCGTTGAGTTCTTTGGTCATTAGGGCAAATTCTTGCTCTGGCGTGAGCTGAGGCTTATCTTCCTCGGTCCTAGTCATGTATGGAGGCCTCTCATAGTCAGAGTCCGTAGGTTTCCACAGCAAAAACGCAGGTTCGAGGCACGTTAACCAGCCTAAGACATTGTTATCGAAATCAATCAGGGAAGAGTAAATATATATCAAATTTTTAAACTTTGGATAAACAAACTCGAATCGTACCTTCAAACTCACACATCGCTATGGAGTCACACAAATCAAAATTAGCGTTGAAGAACCCTAACTCTTTTTTATTTTATTTTATTAACGCTTTTTGGGGAAAGTGACTTTAGATTCGTTCCCCTTCTTCTGGAACTCTATTTATTTTACTAAAGCTCCTATTATTTCCTTATCTTTGTCTTTTGGCCTTATACTTTCACTTATAGTCAAATTACTTGTACAGAAAAACATATTTGCAAAAGAAAAATTTGCCCAGAGGCCCTACACTATTCTGCAGGCCCAAATCCAATCAAGGTGGTATATAAGCTTCGTCTTGCCATCTTGCCAAAAGTATAGCTTGAGTTCGTTGTGGAAGAATAATTGCCATCTTTCACCATGTTTGGTGGATTTAGCTTGTGAGTTACCATAATTTTTTTTTAGAAATATTTATCAAACTATTAAAATAAGTTTATTTTTTTTTTAAATATCATAACAAGTTTTATTTTCTAAAAATACTATAAAAAAAAATTATTTCCAAAAATACCCAAAACTAAAACCAAACCCTAAACCCTCACAACTAAACCTAAACCCAAAATACTAAACCCAAAACCAATTATATCTTATTATATAAAAGAGGGTTTTCAAAAGTTAGTAACTCATAGGATAGTGACATGTGTCATAGATTCAAGATTTCGACACATGTCAACGTTAAAAAAATGTCAAAAATTATTATAAGTAAACTATACAAAAAAGAAAATAAAATCTTATTAAATAAATTAGATTTTCAAAGTTACTAACTCACGTGACACATGTCATATCCAACGATTCAAGATTTCGACACGTGTTTAGATTAAAAAATGTCAAATATTATTATAAGGTAATATACAAAAAGGAAAATAAAAATTATAATTTCTATAAAACAATTAGGAAAATGAAAAATCTATAAAGAAAATTTAAAAAATTAAAAAAAATTCCATAATAAAGAAAATTTCTAATTCCAAAGGAAAATGAATTGTAAATATTGAATTCTATAAAAACAAATAAGTACTCTCATATTTTCTCAACAAACAAAGCACTTTTCTTCATAAACACCATCATACCTTCAACTTCATGATATTGATAAAACATTACTTTTCTTTTATTTATGCTTATTAATATTAAAAAATATTTTATATATTTTTATGATTACTAAATTTTTCTAATATCGGTTATTTTTTTTTCTAAAGCCATTGAAAAAAAAATAGCTAATTTCTTTCTTTTCTAAATTTTATGATAATTTATCTATTTTCTATATATTATGAAAATATGAAAAAAACTATAAACATTTTCGAAAAAAAAAATAGTAATATTTTACTTTTCTATCATAAAAGTAAATTAAGTAACCTAAAACCATTGAAAAAAAAAAAAGAATAGCTAATTTATTCTTTTCTAAATTTTACAAAACAAATATAGTAATATTGCCAAAATGAAATTAAAAAGAAATATCTTCTTTTTCTAGCATAGTTAAAACAAAGTAAATCAAATTAATTAATTCCTTTTTCAATAACTTAAATTCATTGAAAGAGGAATAGCTAATTTATTTCTTATCTAAATATTATGAAAATAATAAAACTATCATTTAATATCTTGAAAAGATTTGTTCTAATTTTAAGTTGTTTTTTTTTCCATTTTTCATAAAATGACTATCATCGAAAAAGCAATAAATAAAGATTATCTAACACTAGATCAGCTAAACAAAAAACGTCTTTATCCTCGAACGGTAGTACGTTTTACTAGAAAGTGAAAAACGATAAATTATTTTTAAAAATGAGCTTATAGGATTGAATTTTTTCCTACTTGATGAAAAGATAATAATTTATTAATTTCAACCCAAATATTTTCTAATTTATTATTTAGTTATTTAAATTATTTATCTAAATTTTATTATTGTTTCTCATAAACTAATAATTTCTGTTTTATCTTTATGTATTACACTAAATTAAGATAAAATGTTTGGACCCAAAGTTATTTTATTACAAATAAATCTAAAATTAAAACTATAAATACGTCTACACTAAATATTATATATAATATGTTTTTCAATAGTTGTAAATTATAAGATAACATAAACTCTTTACTAGATTCAATAATATTATATTTAAAAAATTTAAATATATAATAAATATTAAATAATTTTATAAATTGGCCTAACATTTATATCAAATGATTTAATAACACTTATAACATATCTATAAATATGGTTTTATATTGCATGTTGTACGCAATATTTATATATTTAAAAACTAATTAACATTGATGTTTTTTAAAATATTTAAACAATTTTTTAATTTAATTAAGTTTATAAAATAAAAATTATAAATTAAGTTTAATAATTACAACTTAAACCCGTGCAACGCACGGGTCCATATCTAGTAAATTATAAACCCGTATAATTCAGTTTTAGTTTTGTGATATTTTTGGAAATTAAACTTTTTAATGGTAAGTCGTTGCTTCTTAAGATTGTATTGAGACTGCATACTATATAGAAATAGTCCCAATACATCAGTTTTATCGTGTTTGAGCTGAAACAATTTCAGGATGACCTTCTGAGAAGTTATTTCTGGTACCGTGCGAGTGAGGACAAAATATGGAAAAATATCACGTGGTGATTTGTAGGATCGGTAACAAGTTTTTAAAGCCTCTCGGACGTAGCTGACCGGCCGTCGGACGAAGCTGACTGGCCGTCGGACGAAAATGAGCCCAATAGCCCGAGATCGGACGTGGATCCATTAAAAATGGCGTCGGGCGTCACAGGAGGTTAGCTGATCCCATCAAATATTAAAATTTTGAATTGAGCCCATAATTGAACCCAGTGATGGTTAGAACTTAGAACTATATGGTTATCTGTTTCGATAGTAATGTTCTTTGGATATAGTATATCTCATCCTAAATAATAATATGGTATTTACTTCCTTTGTTTTGGACTATTTCTTTAAAAACATGGTAAAATATGATTGATAAATTATTATTTTTTTGTGGAAAATAATTAAGTTGTAGATAGGTCATACACCCCAAACAATCATTCCCTTACTCTTATATGAGCTGCACTTGGACCTCGTGTTTTCAGCAATAGTATTATTTGTTTTTCACCAGTTTTTTCTTCTTCCACGATGACATCACGGATCTTAAAAGCCTTTATAAATTGGAAATTTTAATCAAATATACTATTTTTTTGGGCCAAAAGGTCAAATATACTAATAATTACATGATAACATTTACTTACTTTTACTTTGTCACATGCAATTTTGCTATTTTTATACATCCCATTGTAGTTTTTGACAAATCCGCTGAATAAAATATATTCAATATTTACGAAAAGTGTTTTGCATCAAGGTTCAAAACACTTCAATTTTTTTGTAGATATTTAGATGAGATGCTACCACCCTAGTGAACACTATGGTCCAACAATATCCTAGTAATACCATTTAACATATTTAATTTTATAAATAAATGAATAAAGTAACCAAAACATACTTATGTGAAATATTTGTGACCAAAGCATTAATCTTGTACTTTTCTGGGAAGATTACAGTGAAGATTACATATGATTTACATATATTTTGCATAGGATTTACATATGTTGAATTTGATAAATATAACATAGTGGCTAAAATTAAATGGTAAGTAAGCTATGTTTTTTCTTTTTTTAAAAAAAATGCATCATTACTACATTTAATACAAAAACTGGAATATAAGTTAATAACTTGTTAGACCCCAAAAAAAAAAAAAAACTTCTAATCTACCGATTCTACCCAGCCATACAAAATAGTAAATAGATTCAATTACTAAGCAAAATAGAAACAGAAAAACGTAGACAATTACATATATGAAGTTTAAAAGTGACATTTGTTATTGTTGTTGTTGTTGCCATCCAGTTTTTCTTTTCAGTCTTTAGTAAAATCGTGATAATGTACAATTGTATTAAAAACTGATGTATATGTGTATAACGAAAACTACAAAATTAAAATGTTTTGATTGGTCTTTCATAATATGAGATCTGATATGTCAAATATTAGTCTTATGTGGATTAGTTGTTTTTTTTTATTCGGTTTTTAATACATTAACCATTTTATAACATAAAATGGCTAATGTATCAAGCTGGAGAGACTTTAATTTCTTTTAATGTATTGATTCTTTTTGTTTTGGTGCAAATTATTGTTATCTTTTTACTCATATCTTTTAGTATTTTCTTTTTGGAGATAATTTATTGATTAAAATATAGTTGTCTTTTTTTCTCAAATTTAAGCGAAAACATTTTTTTTTTGATATATTGAGCGAGAACGCTTTGACCTGCACTTTGTACACTTTACGACGGGAAACCTAACTTTCTATTTCCAATTTTGGATAAGTGGGTGAGAGCGAGTCTGATATCTGACGTAAAGATTGGGCAAGGCAAATTGTGCCAGAAGAGAGATATTTTTAAACCTCACCATTTACTTTATTTTTTATTTACTTTATTTTTATTTCTTTTAAGTAAAAAAAGGAAAAAGATGTGTGTATGTTATTTTAAAAAGTTTGACTATAGCTTTCATAAGGATTAACAAAAAAAAGTTATTGAGGTTGTATGTTGTTCTATATGTGTGTGGTGTGACCGTACGCGCAACATATATGATATATTTTGAAGCTTATTCAGTACATTCACGCAAAGAAGATGGTTATGGCAATCGACTGTGATAAAGATGTTTATCAGAAACTTGGAGATCTTTACCACACTGTGACGGTAAGTGGATGAATTCTTCTAACATCTACATCTAGTAGACTGCGTCCTATTAACTCCTTTTGATTTGTTTTGTGTTTTTAGCTTCCATCCATAAAACAATGCAAGAAGGAAAAGTTAATGATGTTGTCAACTTAGTGCCTCAAATGAGCCGTTCAAGGTGGATATCTACTTGTGTGTCCTGATAATCAAGACAACTTGAATCAATATTTTTAACATTTAATTAGATAAGGTAATTTCATTATTGTGAGCGTTTCAACTTGGGCAGGTCTTGGGGGTCTATAAAACCGAGCCTCTCCTTGCATTTGATTACAGACAGAAAACAAAAGCAATTCTTTAGTATAGATATATATCCCGAGGAGTATTAGTGTGCAAACCAAACTATAGAATCACTTGAGGGATACAATGAAAGAGAGGTCGAAACACGAAACTATAGTCTCATAGTCATGATTCGGCTTATGTATGAATGGTTTTTTTGTGCTTTTTGTTTAAGAAACATGATACAAAATATGAACTTGTGAAATTTGTGAAAGCCGATCTTCACATGACTGTTGTTGCTGCCATGATGTATATCATTAGCATTGAAGATAAGGATCCTTCTAATGAGTAGCCAATACATTTCCAAGCTAAGGTTTGTTATATCTATCATGAACCAGTCAAATATATCTCTTGCGATCTGAAACCGGAGAATAAAGGCATAAATGATTTACATTTGCTCTCTATCGTTGTTGTTTTTTGTTTATATGTTTTTTTGTTGAGATCAACTCGAAATTGGTGATAATATTGTGCTACATGTTTGGATTGACTTGGCAGTTCACTCTATTGAAACTACCGAGGAGAATGATTTCAATAAACCAAGGTATATGAAATATCTATCTCTTTCTTGTTCTAATTAAGGGAGGGGGGGGGGAGGGGTTTCTATTTTGCTGAATCTTTTTTAATGTTTGTTTTATTGATATCCTTAGAAAGTACCCATGTGATAATTGAAGGATGCTCCCTTATTTAACGAGAGACTTCTACTAAATAGATTTTTGACTTAGGGATCTTCGTGGTTACCGAATGAGCTTTTCTTGAAACCTGGAAGAGTGGCCGAAAGAACCTCAATTATTTGGAAGCCAAGGAGGAAGACAACAATAACATGGCAACTTTAAGTAATTTGGTTTCAAGGTAAGTTTGTCAATAAGAAAATTAAACAATAAGTAGTGGAAAAGAAAAAAAGTAAGCACACACTTGTGACTTAGGTTTCTTGGGTCATAAGTAATCATCAGTTGTTTTCATCTCAAAACATACTAGCAAGGATCTCATGGAAATTACAGAATTACCACCAGCTCCTACTTACCACTAGCCTGTGCGCTACAGCTTCCCATTCATCCTTCTTCTTCCTGCGTAAAGTTAAACCCATAACGTGAAGACCCAATAGAAGATTATCACATAGTTTTGTTACTCTTTCTGCAACTTTTTCAAAGCCATCATGAGGAGAGCTTTGTCTAAAAGCACTTCTACACAAGATCTTGAGAGCTTCTTCATTTGATGGAAAACCCACATGATATATATTGTTGATACCATGTTGTTTCAAGATTTCTTTGTTTTCAGTGGTCAATATAATCCTACTTCCGGGACCAAACCAAGAAGTTTCTTTAACCAAAGCATCTAAATGCTCTAAATTATTGACATCGTCAAGAACCATAAGCACTTTCTGGTCGCATAGTCTTTCTTGTATCGCTTCTAAATGATGAAGCTTCATATGATTACTATTCAAAAGCTTTGAAAGAAATAGTTCTTGTAAACGTAACATCAAACCATACTCGTCAAGACCACTATAATAGCTGCCCCTAACATTCTCCATAAAACAAGAAAGGTGAAACTTGTTAGAGAGCAAGCTATGTAAAGCTCTGGCAATGGTAGTCTTACCAATCCCTGCTGGACCCCAAAGTCCAACTATCTTTACTTGTTCGCTATGTAGGCATAACAAATCAGTCATTTTACTAATGTGATGTGTAAATCCAATCATGTCATTAAAATCCCTGGAGGGTGTAGCATTTAGTTTGTTGGTTACATCTCCGACAATCTTTTCAATCATATCAGCTTCATTGTCCCTAACAAAGCCATGGTAAAAATTGATGAGCACATCTAACAAAAAGATGAAAAATATGATCGAACAAAGAGTAAACGCACCAGTTTAACAAGTGTTCACCAGCTATGTTACCCACATCGGTCAAAGCTTTGCTCCATCTCAGTTTCTCCTCTTTTGTTCTCCCTTCACAAGTTTCATTGAAAGCCCTCCCAAACTCTCCGGTCTGTTTTCGCACATCAGATGGATCTGTTCCGTAAAAGATCGTCATAACTATTTGTTGCATAGATTCTTTGGACTTCAAAATTTCCAACAATTCGTCTAAGCACCAGCTCGAAGAAGCATAGTTCTTCGAGAGCACCACGATTGAAATCCGAGATTCTCTAATCGCTCGTGTGAGTGCAGGGGCGATGGTTTGGCTTCTCTCGATCCCATGATCATCAAACATCGTAATCCCATTCCGGTCAAACTCCTTGCGTAAATGGCTGAGGAATGTTTTACGGACGTCTTGCCCATTGAAGCTCGGGAAGACGCGATATTTCCAGGTGCCAGATGAAGGAGAAGAAGAAGCAGCAGCCATGAGAGGTTCTTCAGATCACAAATTCAAAACTAGAACAAAGTTTCTGGATTAGATTTGGTCCAAGTCAAAAGTTTGACGTTAGATGAAATTGCCGTGAAGCAATTTAATTTAATGACGAGACGACTTTTCTAGTCTTTAAGAATTTGGATCGGTTTTAAATTGTTTAATATAATTTCATTAATTACGTACATTCCAGTGGTAAAATATTAGGAGTTCCATATTATATAATCTTTCACAGTTTTTGAAAACATGAATAGATTAAAGATGAAGTGTAAAGGCATATTTCCAACTCCATGTACAAAGCAGCCATGCGTATATCAACATAAACGACCAAAAAATTCAAATATTCTATAAAAACTTTAAATTTAATGTCTAAATCGAAATTGACTTAAACGAAAGTTAGTGAACCGTTAATTCGGTTGACTGTATAGCTACGTGGCAATGTTCAGCAAAAGTAATATATAAAACAATGTCGTTTAACATTTAAAAGTTTAAAACACACAAAAATTGCAAACACAATAATATAATTCAATTCATTTGAAAATGTACCGGTTTGTGTCCATCAGATCTGCGGTTCAAATCTCGAAAAAGAATTTTATTTTATATTTTTAACTTTTAAATATTAAAACGACGTCGTTTTATATATTAGTCTCGCCACTCACTAGACGTTGTCCCGTTATTACCACGTGCTCATACAGTCAGCCGAATTAACGGTTGACTTACTTCCGTTTAAGTTAATTTCGATTTAGACATTAAATTTAAAGTTCATATAGGTTATTTGAATTTTTTTGTCATTTAGATTGATATACGCACGACAGTTTTAATTTGTTTATACATAAGCACAATCGGATTTCTCTTTATTGAACTGTTTAAATGTCTAAGGCTTATGAAGTTATGTAATTCACTTCTATGAAATCTGTAATTTCTTCCAAACTTCTGTTTATTATATTTGGAAATTTAGAGACTTTAAAATCTAATATGATAACAGATTTTCCATGCAAAATGGTAGTCGATCTTTCTTACAAAATTTTAAGAACTTCTTTCAAACGTAATTTGTTCAAATACTAAGAGTAAAGTCTAGTGCATCCAAGCTTTAGAGTCATTAAAGACTTCGTAATTCAATTTAACACTAAAAAAACAGTTAACTAATGTGACATGCGATTTTTGCTATTGTCAAGGTATAGCGAGTGTTGTATGTTCTCTCGAACGCGATGTAAATATATTACAAATTGGTCTTTCCATTTTTTTAATTCAGTTTGTGAAGATTTTCGTAATTGTTAGAAAAGAATCTTCGGACTGAGTTAGAGAAATCAATCGCCAAGGAAAACTTGAAAGCTTCTTACTCGAAGAGAGGGTTTGAAATGATGTGATATCAGTTTGAGATCAAAACAGAGGGCTTGAGATAAGATGATAATATTTAATAAATTAAATAATAAGTAGACAAAAAAGAACAATTAAGTATACACACGCTTATGACTTGGACTATAAGCAATCATAAGTACGTTTATCTCCGAGAGTCAAAACACTTGCTAATGCTCTAGCTCATTACTATTCCATTCGTTCGATTAGTAACTAAGAAGGTGGTTTATGTCCTACTGCTTCCTAATCGCATCTAAATAAAAGCTATCAGTAATAAAGGCCTTTATCTCTTGTTTATGTTTGTCAAGTTTCGTTTGTGCATATGAAATATACTCCAACTAAACAAATTAATGACAAACCAACAACTCATATTATATGGTCTAAATCCTAGTTGGCAAAAAAGATAAGATTGTCCATTTACACTAAAACTAAAAGAACAACAAACAACCTATTTTCACTCTAATCCTCGTGGATTTGGTCATATCATTCCATATCCAATATCCCAAAAATAGCAAATGGATCATCTCTTTTTATTGTTCTAACAAGATCTTTGGTCAAAAAGTTGTAAAGTTTGTTCATTATCCTCCTTAGTTATATAAAACCCTCACGAATTTAATTCCAAACATCAAAGACACGGATCATCTCATCTCATCGTCTTTAAGAAACCAACAATATCTAAAAAGCTATATTTTTCTATACCTTTTCATTGATCTCACTTTTGCGGCGTTGTTCTTATCTACTCACAAGAAAGCAACAGATCAATAAATCCCAAAATAGAAGAAAGACTCTCTCTCTCTCTCTCTCATTCTTGATTTGCTCAACCACCAAGTTTTCTCAAGTAGTGGAAGAAAGCTTCGATTTTGGGAAGTGGGTTTTTTTGGGATATTTCGTTTTGAAAAATGGGTTCTTCTGTGGAGCAGAACATTTTGGTGACTGGTGGTGCTGGATTCATTGGGACACACACTGTTGTTCAGCTTTTGAATCAGGGTTTTAAGGTTACCATCATTGATAATCTTGATAACTCTGTCGTTGAAGCTGTTCATAGGGTTAGGGAGCTTGTTGGTCCTGATCTCTCTACCAAGCTTGACTTCAATCTGGTCAGTACCCAAAAAAGCTTCTATTTTTATGTTCCCTAACTTTTAGCTATTTAAGAATTGAGATTGTGTCTGTTCATCTTTCAAAATGCCTTAAAGGAAACTAACTATCTTTCTTTTGGGTTGATTCCCAAGAAAAGTTCAAGAATTTGCTCTGTTTTCCATGGATTCTTGATATAGTAATATATGGCTTGTGCCTTTGTTTAAAAGTTATATAAGGTTTTGGATGTTTTGATTAATTGTAGGGTGATCTAAGAAACAAAGGGGATATTGAGAAACTATTTTCCAATCAGAGGTAATGTGATTTAATATTCATCAGTTGTATTGATTTAATATTCTACTTAAAGTATTCTGATTCTTTGTGAGGGGAAACAGATTTGATGCTGTGATTCACTTTGCTGGTCTTAAAGCTGTGGGAGAAAGTGTTGGAAACCCTCGTCGTTACTTTGATAATAACTTAGTTGGAACAATCAATCTATATGAGACCATGGCAAAATACAACTGCAAAATGGTGAAGATCAAAATCCTTCACTTTTGAAAATGTGTTCTTGTTCTAGTTTAGTTACCAAAGTGTTCTGACTCTGGAGTTTTTATACAGATGGTCTTTTCATCGTCTGCAACAGTTTATGGCCAACCTGAAATAGTCCCATGTGTGGAAGACTTTGAGTTACAGGCTATGAATCCTTACGGTCGTACTAAGGTACTTGGGGCCTCTAATCTGTTTTGAGTCCCATAATCTTGAAAGTTATCTCTTTTATGATTAGTTTCTTGAAAAAATAATCTATTTGTGTAGCTGTTTCTTGAAGAAATAGCTAGAGACATTCACACTGCGGAACCAGAATGGAAGATAATTCTTCTGAGGTACTTCAATCCGGTTGGAGCTCACGAGAGCGGAAGAATTGGAGAAGATCCAAAAGGCATACCAAATAATCTCATGCCTTATATCCAACAAGTGGCAGTTGGACGACTACCTGAACTCAATGTATTTGGACATGACTATCCTACGAAGGATGGTAGCGCGGTACAACATCGCTAATACCATTTCTTTATTCAAAACTTTTATGTGGATTTTTGATGATAATTTATGTACTAACATACACTACTTGCAGGTCAGAGACTACATCCATGTGATGGATTTAGCAGATGGCCATGTTGCTGCATTAAACAAGCTATTTTCAGACTCAAAGATTGGTAAACTCTATAAACATATAACTGTTTGAAGGGTTTGGTTTTGATTTGATAGACTCAATCAAATAATTTGTATGTGTTGGTGTGTCATCTTAATCTTAGGCTGTACTGCTTATAATCTTGGGACTGGTCAAGGAACTTCTGTCTTAGAAATGGTTTCAGCTTTCGAAAAAGCTTCTGGCAAGGTAAAGTATCTCTTCTTTTCCTGTCTCTCATTTCCGTAATTATGACAATGACTTTTGTGCGAATGAGACCAAAGTGTCGGAAAATGCTATAAACAAACATATTTTTTTCCTGCAGAAAATCCCTATCAAGCTATGTCCAAGAAGAGCTGGAGATGCAACAGCTGTATATGCTTCAACTGAGAGAGCTGAGAAAGAACTTGGATGGAAGTAAGTCATCAGTTTTGTACCATTCCCTCGTTTAAATATCTTTAGATCGGATATGAACTCGAATAAGTTCATTTCTATTCAATCTTCACACTCATGGATATAATAAAGCTGAGTAAGTGAACATGGTTTAATGAATTTTGACATATCAATTTCAAGAACCATAACTTGAATAAGGGATTTATAACTCTTTCTCGTGTGTTGAATTATTATAATCAAGGGACTGAATCATTGTGATATTTTTTGATTAGGGCAAAATATGGAGTGGATGAAATGTGCAGAGATCAATGGAACTGGGCAAATAAGAATCCATGGGGTTTTCAGAAAAAGCCTTGATATTTTCTTACTAAGCTTTTCCTTTTTCTTTTAACCACTTATAGATGTTCTTTTATTTTCCTACATCTATTCACTTTTATTTCTCTCTTCAAAAACAAAAAGTTGTATCGAACGTATCCTCTTTCGGTTAATAAAATATAACGTTTATTTACATTGTTAACTAATCATTATAATCAACGATCCATTTATCATAATGTTCTTTTTATGGTGTTAACTATAAGTTTCCTACATATTTTTGTAGTTCAGTGCAAAAACATTCTTAATTCAAGATTGAATAAGAGAGGATGCGGAGAAACAAGATGTTATCTTGCTGAGCGAGTAAGAACCTAAACATTTTAACAAGATTTAACAGCAACAGAACCCAAAAGAAAACAACTAAAATGTGTATACATATAACAAGCAATGTTAAACTACAAAGTGATCAAATGTTGAACCCCTTTTTCTTGGGTTCCTCAGTTGCTAATGATACAGATATTCGCATATTTGCAAGTTTTCTCTTCTTCTGTTCTAGACTTCCTCGCCTTCGCCTTCGTAGTTGCCACTCTTGAGGATGTTGTATTTGCAGAGAGGACAAGTAGCATTTATATAAAGCCATTTGTCCACACAACCACAATGAAAATGGTGGCCACATGGAAGTTCTCTTAGCTCTGTCTCGTCTTCATAAGCCGAGAGACAAATGCAGCATTCCTGTAGATTCACAAAAGCAAAATCCAGTGAGAGTCTAGCCATACCATACATTATATGCAGAGTTTACAGGCTACTATTAGAAACAAGAGTGGATTTGTGTGTTACTTACTGCATCCTCATGAGGAAGAGTATGCTCGATGGGTGAATCTGTACCACATTCAGTCATCACTCCACCTGAATCTCCTTGTGCATGTTCTTCATCAACAGTGTATTTCACAGAATCACCAACCTTTCGGAATTTGAATTTAGTAAGTTGGTCAATGTCTTCTTTCGAAGCTCCTTCCTGCATTTTCAAAAGATTCGCGTTGGAAAACTAATTCAATTTTCGAAGAGGTGAAAACAAGGCAAAACAGGTTATGAGAAGTTACCTGTTCTGCTACGGCATATAGAACTGCAATGATACAAGGCAAGCAGCAGCAAACAGCAATGCCGATAACACAAGCCAATGCAACGCAGAACACCACAAAGAACACATCGAAACCGAGAAAGACTATACACAACCTATAAAAACAAATAAAGTCACTCAAACAATTCGAAGAATTTAAACACTTAAAACATTCAAGAGAATCTAAGAGAGATGAGAGAAGTTAACAACAAACCAATAAAGCTGAGGGGATCCTTGTGCTAACTCTTGGCCACCAGAAGATACCCAATAGAAACCAATAACCCACCATATAAATGAGATCATCGTATTTGCAGATTCGAGATGCTTAGCAAAACTGGTTACATAAAACATTGCTTCAGTCAAAATTCACATCACATATAAGACAAAAGATATCAAAATCACTAAAGCATAAAACCAATAAGACCTGTTGTTTTCGTTCTCTAATTGTCCTAGCTCCAAGTATCGATCTTCTGAGTTTCTATTCAAACCCAAACCTTCTTCTTCTTCCATAGACGAAGATGAAGAAGAAGACGAAGAACGAGATCTTGGACTCCTATCTCTTCTTCTCCTCCTATTCCTCCTGCGATACTCCACACAAACACAAACCATATGCATCATACATTGCAACCCATACCCTATAATCCAAACCCTAAGAGGCATATTCGGTTTCTCATCGCTGCTAAGTACCAAAACAGCTGCAGCAACAGCAACAAAAGCAAGATTCCAAACGAAATCCAAAACAACTACAGGCTTCGAATAAGCCCAATCGCTTTGTCTCTCTTCAAGCTGCTCAGCCGCTGCTTCACGAACAAGCATCGATGGTTCTCTCATCATCATCCTCCCGCTACTTGCATGTCTTAGTAACCTCGCTGCTTCTCTCAACCCTTGTCTCCTCACCGACCTCCTTCCTCCTCCGCCGTCGGTTAAAATCAAAGGCGTTGCTTCCGTCGTCGTCTCTGTTGACATTTTCTTTCTCTTTCCAAAAGTATCTTCCTTTCTAGAAAATATCAAAAATTGATCTCGAATTGATGAAATTGGTGAAGCTTTACGCCATTAAAAAGGGGAAATTTCAATCTCAGAGACAAATTCGGATTTGTTAGGGTTTCGATTCGAAGAGAGAGAGAGAGAAGATGAGTCGGACAAATCGGAAAACGTGATGTTTGAAAATGAATACAAAACAAATAATTTTAATATTTAATGTCTCCTCAATTGACAACCAAAGAAATAAGCGGTACACTAGATATTACACTACCTTGGTTCCAAAATAAGAGTGGGCAAAACAAAGGGGAACCAACAAACCGAACCGAAGTGAACCGAAATTCATAATGAATTTTTTATTAAATTTGAGCAAATTTTTATATTGAATTACACAAACCGAATCCAAATCTAAACCAGTGCAACAGAACTGAATTAACTGATTTTTTTTTAAATGTATTTTACTAAATTCAAATAGAAAAATATGTTTAGATATACGAATATGACTAAAACTAATGAATCATTTTTGTTTTCATTATACTTTTCATTCAAAACCGAACCGAATTCAAATCCAAATTAAAAAACTTCAAACTGAATCAAGATACACTTTGATTATATTTGGAACTTGTTTTTGTAATCATTGAATACCAAATATATCATACGAACCGGACCGAATTGCGTTTCGATAATTCGGTTCCTCAATCCAAGAGTTTGTATTGTATGCTTCTCTTTTTATATGCTCTTTAATGGAAAAAGACAAATATTTGGGGCATATATGTTATATCGAGTATTTGATGGCGTGGGCTATATAATGAAATTAATATAGTTTAGTACAGATTCGTATTCGTTTCTTTTTATAGGCCCTTGAATGCAAAACAGTCATAGAAGACTAAAACCCTGAACTGGAGACACTGCAGCAATTTTCCCTCCAAATCAGAAAAAATCTCACCGGATCGGAGATTCCTTCCTCTTCCGACTAACAAATGGCGTCTTCCTCTTCAACCTCTTCCGGCGGCGGAGACCCATGGGTGGAGAAATACAGGCCGAGCAGAGTAGTTGATATCGTTGGTAACGAAGATGCCGTCTCCAGACTTCAAGTCATCGCTCGCGACGGGAACATGCCTAATCTTATCCTTGCCGTGAGATTTACTCTTCTTTAGTTGCTTTGATCTTTCTATTGGCACTCTGTGATTTCAATCCTCCTTGATTAGGGCATTGGGTTTTGTCTCTTGTGTAGATTTCAGGATTAAAGCTTGTCAATTTTAGGGTTTTGATTCATGAAATTGTATTGATGGGTTGATTTCTTGGTCATCTGTTCATTGTAGTGTTCACTGGTCTGCAACTATCACTAATTTTCTAGGTTCTGAATCTTCTGATACATGATTTTGTGTTATTTTGTTGCTATATCCTCAGGGTCCTCCTGGAACAGGTAAAACCACAAGCATTTTGGCTCTTGCTCACGAGCTTCTTGGCAAGAATTATAAGGAGGCTGTTCTGGAGTTAAATGCATCTGATGATCGGTATGTTCATTTTTGATGCTTATGGGAATTGATATTGGATTTTATTCATCTTAACTCGTTGTTTAATTCTTCGTCTTCTAAGTGGTATTGTGTACTGTTATGTTTGTAGGGGTATTGATGTTGTAAGGAACAAAATTAAGATGTTTGCGCAGAAGAAAGTAACTCTTCCTCCAGGGCGTCATAAGGTTGTCATTCTAGATGAAGCTGACAGGTTAGTTCTGCTAAGTTACTTAAGTCTTCTTTTCTCAAGCTGAATTTTTCTAGTCAAGATTTATCTGATTCAGTGCTTCTTCTTTCTTCGTTTTTGGTTTGTAAAATTAGCATGACATCTGGAGCACAACAAGCATTGAGGAGAACGATTGAAATCTATTCAAACTCTACGCGGTTTGCACTTGCGTGTAACACATCAGCAAAGATTATTGAGCCCATTCAGAGTAGATGTGCCTTAGTTCGGTTCTCTAGATTATCTGATCAGCAGATACTAGACCGTCTCATGGTGGTGGTTCAAGCAGAGAATGTATCGATTTGCCACTTTTCTTTCATTCTACATGTTTACTTGCTGCAATTTTGTAACATATTCTGATTACCCGTGTTTTTTTTCTCCCAAGGTTCCTTATGTACCTGAAGGCCTCGAGGCGATAATCTTTACAGCAGATGGTGACATGAGGCAAGCTCTGAACAACTTGCAAGCCACTAATAGCGGGTTTCGGCTCGTCAACCAAGAAAACGTCTTCAAGGTTTGATAAAAAACCTTAGCTAACCTAGCTAATGAAACACATTGGTTTCATATTATCAGTCATAGATCTCTTCACTTATTTCCTTCTTTTTTTCTCAGGTCTGTGACCAGCCTCACCCACTTCATGTCAAGAACATTGTTCGTAATGTGTTGGAAAATAAGTTTGACGATGCTTGTCACGGCTTAAAGCAGCTCTACGATCTGGGATACTCTCCAACCGACATTATCACAACGCTTTTCCGTATAATAAAGAATTACGATATGGCTGAGTATCTGAAACTTGAGTTCTTGAAGGTATACATCTGATTCTCGGTTACATCTCAACACATTCCGACTCTGCATTTTTTGTCTTACACCAATGATTTTCTTCAGGAAACTGGATTTGCTCATATGAGAATATGTGATGGAGTTGGATCATATCTTCAACTATGTGGTCTTCTGGCTAAATTATCCATTGTTCGTGAAAAAGCGAAAGCAGCTTAAGTTAGGTAACTTCCACTCATCTGTAGTGATGAACCGTGGACCGGTTTATGTTTAAACCGATTTGGTTAACTCTTTTAGTTTGATAATTCGGATAGTTGTTGGAAATTCCTTGCTGTATTACTCTGTTTTCTAGATTTGAATTGCTTGTGAATGTTTCCGAATATTATCTTTGAAGCTTAATCCTAACCAATTTGGTATTTTGATATTACAAATAAAAAATCTGAAAATAATTATTAGCAATGAAGTTTCAGCGACCGTCATGGGAGATTCTTTATTATAAAACCATGTGCTCTTGTGTTCAATTAATTAAAAAAATCGAAATGGTCAAATAGCTCACCAAACAATTCGCCCTTTTACTTTTAAATGCTTCAGATGACTTTTGCAGTGCCTATTTTTTTATTCAACTAAAATTACGAAATCTGTTTTCAAATTGGAGTTCCAATACAGTTTTTTTTTTTTTTTTTCCGTTTAGTGCATTTTTAAAGAATTTTGTTTTTTTTTTTTTAAAATGCATACAATTGGAAAGTATGGAGCAAGTTCTATCCAAGACGATATCATATCCGTTGTACCAACTATACTAATTTCGTCCATCGCCCTAACTACCAAATTCTAAGTACTCCCATCCCATGGCAAGTATTTAAATGCATATAGGGTTTTTTTCAAATAGATCAGAAATATACATGCATTCATTAAACTATATAATAACACATCTATGTCCATTTGGGCGCATAGATCTTAGGAATATGCACTACATAACCAAATTCTACTATTTTATTCATAAAAACAATGGATAGTAAAACTTGGATTTCATGCGGATGTTGGAAATTTTCCATCCATCCAAATTTTGTATTATAAGTTCTTATAAACTCTTCAAGCTAACCACTTTTAACCTCAATTTCACATTCAATTTTCTTTCAATTTTTACATGTAACTACACTATCTTATAATGCTCATTACAAGAAATCCAAAAACTCTAAGATCCAGTCATTTTGGTGACAGATCTTACCGGAATAGTCACCGGAAAGTTGACCGAAGCCACTTGTCTCAAATTGAAGTTCCAACACGTAGTCCATATACAATCTCCATATTGACATCAATTTGCAGCTCCACCCGAACATATATCCACATCCATTGTATGACAGGAGAGATATAAATGTATGGCAGGTTAAGCATTTATACCTCTCTAAAAGTCTTCTCGATAAACACATGTGATGTCCAACTTGTTCAGGACATTAAACCCTAGTTTGGTTGATCCACAACTGTTTTGCAAGACCCATCATAAAAACAATTTGGTTAATAAGAACATTTTTGAAGGTTTGTGACCTCATTGATCTGGTAACAACATTATGGAATTTAAACCATTTTTAGAAAATTTATTGTTTTGGTGGATAACCTTTAGTCCTGGGTATAAATTTATATATGTGAAAATTTCAAGAAGAAAGAAGAAAAGGAGTATATGGAGTCTCCACACTGAGGAGACTAGTCTTGGTAAAATATAGAGTCTATTTGTGTAAGTCGATAACATAATGTGAAAAGGCAAGACAAATGACTTCACAACGAAGAAAACCTGAATGAGAGGCTAGAGTTTTAAATTGTGAAAAAGACCTCTCCTTACCACTGAGCAATGTGTTAACATCACGATGTCCGCGGCTAGCACAATTTTAGAATACAAGTCGTTGCTCTTTGGTGTTTTTGGCGTAATCTTCTCGACTATTTTCAGTTTTCTTTTCTCCGAAAGACTTTTCCAGCCATTTTTTAGAATCCTTACACAGTATACATCAGTCCAATCATGTAGTATCCACTGTTATTAAATTGAATCTATTTTATTTGTAGTTAGTATATAGTTGACCATGAAGTTATATATCTATGAATGATAAAACTTTTAAAATCAAATAGAGTATATATTGAGGAATTTACTTTCATGAAGATAGCATCTCCTTTTGGAATTCCTGTAAATATATCTCCTGAGACATGCTCCACTCCTATGTACTTATAACCGATTTTTAGTAAAATTGAGCAAACAAGTATAACAATTTCAAGAGCTAGTTACTAAAGCTAGCACTTCAAAATACATATGGTTAATATTTCAGCTAGTGTTATATAGACCTGGATAAATAGGAGCATGGACTAAAGTCGAGGCTAGATCGAAATTGATGCCTTTAATATGAGGATACTTGGAAGTGACTAGACTTATGTTTGTTTCTGTTTCCTCCTCCCACGTCCACCAAAGTGTTTACATCTGCAAATCCTTTGTAAAGTTCTAAAACCTTCTTCATGATCAAGATTGAAGCTTCCGACATTGCCCGGTTAAACATCTCTGTGAATTGTTAGTTTGAACTAATGTATTCGAAAAGTTTCATCCCATGAGCAGAGCTGAATGCATCATTTCCTTCTAATATCATATCTTTGAGATGAAGAAATAATTAATCTATTTTTTATTGATGATACATATATTTATATAAAAAAAACATTTTGTGTCCATAGGTTTATTTAGTAGTATACGTAGAAGGTTTTAAAACAGACTTTGCTTTGGAGCAACATGAACATAGGGACTAGAGAAGCCGAGCCATCTCCCTGGTTTAAAAAAAAATTTGCAAACCGGTTCAGCTGCATAGACCCTCTCGATCTTTTCACTTCCACCATTCTCTCCGGTTTCCACCATATGGTACTTCAAGACTGAGTGGCTGGCTAGTAAAACCAGCATCCGGTCCAGCAATACCGGTGCCTCCGGATTGGTGGGCTTGGTTGGGAGACCGAGAGCAATCTCGGAAGGCGAGAGCCACACTCCATCATCTACGGCAGCAATCATGTCGATGATGTCAAGCTACAAAGCAGCTTTGAAAACCATGGGGAAGGACATGATGTATAAGATCCTCTCCGCTTGCAAGCTCATCGTTTCTTGGTCAAATTGTTGTGTTTCTTTAATTAAACCCGGTTTAGGGGAAGTGGTTAAGGGATCTTGAAGATGGTTTGCCATTGTTTTTTGTTATTGGTGGAAAACTTGAGTTGGTTTTCCACCAATAAAAATGTGATTGTAAGAAAATGTGATCTTGGAGATGTTGTCAAGCCAAAACAAAAAAATAGTTCAAAATCTGTAAATAAACTGATGTTTTCCTAACGGTCAGGTTTTTTAGTTGTTGACTTAGAACTGTCGATGACGAAATCACTGCAACTCGTCAAAAGCCTTAAACACCAACTAGACTAAACAACATGAAAAACTCCTATATAAAAAGTTCGCAAATATGTGAAATCAACATTTTCTTACAATCACATTTTCTCCAAGATAACTAGCAAAATAATTACAATTAAGGCACGGACGTTCGGGTATCCGTTCAGTTTCGGTTTGAGTTTTTCGGGTTTAGACATTTAGAACCTACTCGGGTATTTTATATTTTTGGGTCGGGTTCGAGTTTACCTGTGTACCCATAAATTAAAAATTTTGTATCCGAATCTATCAATTTATTAGAAAATACCTAAAACGACACGAATATTTTTACCTGAATCTACCCAAAAAAAACTAAAATATCTGAAAACCCAAATATTTTGGACGCTTAAGTTATTACCAGTATAAATATTATGTCTTTTTCGTTTCATCATTTCATCTATATATTGACTCTATATATTAGAGATTGTAACCTCATTATGATTAATATAATCTAAGAGTTCTCTTTCTCTATTCTCTCTCTTGTTCTTCATTCTTACTCATGATTCTCTCATTCTAGCTTCTTTAATCCGCTTATTCTAACATGGTATCAGAACATAGATCCTAAATCCTCCATTCTAGTTCGTTTTTATTCTTCTTCTTTCATTCTTCTTCGATTTTACTCATTTGTCTCTCTTTATCCGGTGGATAATAGCTTTACCCAACGGTCCTTCACTAATTAACCGTTTGATAAAAGCATTTCACACATAGAAATCACCAAACCTTTGATGAATCATGTTACTCTCAAAGGAGAGAACTACTTGTTGTGGTCAAGAATCACAAGAACCGCGTTGTGTGGCCGCGGACTTTGGAGCCATGTTATGACATCTCAAACTCCAAACACTACAAGAAAATAGGCCATTTGCGATGGAAATATACCTCGCAATTCCGTCGCAAATGGCCTTTCGCGATGGATTTGCGAGACGCACCATTCCGTCGCAAATCCCGTCTCGCAAATCAATTTTTGTCGCAAATCTCTCGCAAATTTGCGAGGGAAAAACGTGGTTGCTATCTCGTCGCAAAAAAAACCTCGCAATTTCGTCGCAAAATTGCGACAGAAGTGCGTGAACGCGTCGTTTATCGCAAAACAATTCATCGCAAAATCGAAGCAACATGCGGTAGTAATCATCCTTGCAAACGCGTCGCAAACCTTGCTTCGGATTTGCGACGAAACTTTGCGACGGAATTACGTGGGTAGTCTTCGGTATTCGTCG
Organism: Crucihimalaya himalaica; assembly: GCA_004349715.1. Classification (NCBI taxonomy): domain Eukaryota; kingdom Viridiplantae; phylum Streptophyta; class Magnoliopsida; order Brassicales; family Brassicaceae; genus Crucihimalaya; species Crucihimalaya himalaica. The sequence goes on along the minus strand of SMJT01000038.1, from coordinate 1,198,287 downwards.
CAATTCCCTCGCAATTTGCGACGAATACCGATTTATAATAATTAATTATTAAAATTTTTAATTATTAATAAAAATTTAAAATTCATAAATTATAATTAAATTTTTTTTTTCAAAATTAAAATTTTATAAAAATAATTTGTTCAAATATTAAAAGAAACTAAAATTGTATCATACATAACCGAAACTAAAATTGAACCGATGGTCCGGATCCATTTACGGTTCCGGTTCCGTTCCTGGTCTCGGTTCCGGTTCTACTGGTAGATGCGTCTCCACGGTCCTGATCGTGAAACATCTGTGCTAGAACCGGATCCTTTGTGGCCAAATAGTTGAACATTTGATCGAACTTCGAGATCTTCTAAGACTGAGTCACGATCAGCTGGGCCTGCGATTCAATGATGCCCTGGAGGTAGGCGGCGGACTCTGCTTCTGCTGCTCCCGATGAAGAAGAAGTACACGAGTCGATCTGCGATTGCAGAGAACCGACTCCGTAAATTCTCCCTTTTTTACGGGGAGCGACCTAAAAATTAAGAATATGTTTAATTAGTTAAAATTACTGTAAAAAATAAATATAGAACATCAATTTTCATACCTCGGTAAAGATCATGTTCTTCACGGCGGGAGTCAAAGGGGTAGATGCGCTCTCATCGCCCTTAGAATGCTGAGTCAACTCCTGCATCTTGGAAGTGACGTCATTGTAGATCCTCTCAGACTTCTTGTCGACAAAACTCCCATCTGGTCGCCTCTTTGTCTCCTCGAGGACAGCTAGCAAATCCGGGATCGAAATCTCCGCGCTCCTTTGCCTGATTTGTTTTTTATAAATATCACAATAAAATTTAATTAATAATTAGAATTTAATTAATTAAAATAATGAAAAACTTACGATTTTCCGTGCGCGGGCACTATAGAAAGCTGTCCAGACCGATGCTTGGGATACCCGTCCCCATCACGATCAGCGTACCTGGCCGCCCGACTGTTAGCGCTCTTGATCTCGCTCGCCGCGATCCTGCCAATACGCCACAAGGCCTGCCCAGACAGTTGGATCAAACCTGGTCGGCCATGCGTTCCTTCAACTTCGCCTCAAACTCCTTTCGAACCTTGCTCGTAATATTGTACTCCAATTGATAGGTTTGCTACAGGGAAAAAATATTATCATGGAAAAATTCAAACAATAAGTGATATAAAATTATAAATAATTAATTTTAAATATTAAAAACTTATAGCAAAAGTTTGAAACCACCGTCTTTTAACATGGTCCGGTGTTTGCCTCCAATTGCATGAGGCTCTTTGAAATCTCTTTCAAAGATCGATCGGACCGAAGCCGCCACGCATCCGTCTTGATCAAAACCTGAAATGTAAAATAATAAAAAACAAATAATATTACTTTATTGTTTTAAAAAACTTAAAATTAAATTAATAAAATAAAAAAAAATCTTACCAATACGTATTATCAGGACGTCTTGGATCAATGCGGGGAAGAAGGTCATGACCGGGAGCCTCAAGGATCGCCTTAACGACAAGATCATCATTGTTGTTATCATAGTGTGCGACCGGTGGGGGATCTGAGAATGCGGATGGAGGCGGTGAATAGTAATGACTCTCGGGGTTGTCGTCCTGTCCCGTCTGAGAAGTGAAACTCGTCCGAGGAGTTTCTGGAACAGGCGTGCCACTGCTCCGAGGCGTGCCACTGCTCCGAGGCGTGCCACCCCTCGAGAGATAACGAGTGTATTCATTATTAATTCCAGACATCTGAAAAACAAAATTTAAAAAATTAGTAAAATAATTACAACGATATCATATATTAAACTTATAAAATTTAAAAATCAATTACTAAATGAATTATAAATTACAAAACCTAAAACTAAAAATTTTATAAATTCTAAAAAGAAAACAACTAAAAGAAAACTAACTAATCTAATTATTTAAAAAATTAATTATAAAATTCATTTAACCTAAAATCTAATAAATTTCTAAATTCTAACAAAACCTAATTCTAAAAACAAACAAATTAAATCTAACAAATCTAAATCTAAAACTAACAAAACCTAATTCTAAAAACAAAACTAATAAATTACAAAACCTAACCTAAATCTAACAAAACTAATCTAAAAATTAATTATAAAACTAATTTACCCTAAAATCTAATAAATTTCTAAATTCTAACAAAACCTAATTCTAAAAAACAAACAAATTTAAATCTAACAATCTAAATCTAAAAATCTAAATCTAAAACTAACAAAACCTAATTCTAAAACAAAAACTAACAAAATTACAAAACCTAATCTAAATCTAACAAAACTAATCTAAAAAATTAATTATAAAATTAATTTAACCTAAAATCTAATAAATTTCTAAATTCTAACAAAACCTAATTCTAAAATTTTTAAAATTTTAAAATTAATTATAAAATTTCTAACAAAAACTAATCTAAATCTAACACAACTAATCTAAATCTAACACAACTAATCTAACAAACTAATCTAACAACCTAAATCTTAACAAAACTAATCTAACAAATCTAACAAACCTAACAAATCTAACAAACCTAAAAATCTAACAAAATCAAAAATCTACAAATCTACAAATCTAAAAGTGTTACCTTTGTTTTATTTGCAGATTTGGTTGGCTGGAGAAGGAGAGAAGAGAGATCGGCGTTCAGTCGGCTGGAGAGGAGGGACGAGCGGCGGTTTAGTCGGCTGGAGAGGAGGAGAAGCGATCGGCGGCGAAGAAGTAACAATGAAGAAAAAAAGGAAGAAGAAGGTCGCGACTTTATTCTGATTTTACGATCCATCGCAATTCCGTCGCAAATTAGGGTTTCGGATTACCAATTTGCAATGGATTTGCGAGGAAACTTATCTGACATCGCATTCATCGCAAACCGAAATATTTCAAAAGATAAAAAATTCGGATCGCGTTAAACCAATAAAAGGACTAGAGCCGCAATTCCTTCGCACATTTGCGACGCGAATTGCGAGGAAATTATTGCGAGGGAATTGCGTCTATTTTTATGTTTTCCCTCGCAGTCCTCGCAATATTGCGACATAATTGCGTTGAACAAGACGTTTTCCTCGCAATTCCGTCGCAAATTGGTAAATTTGATTAAAAAAAACTTTATCTTTAATTTAGAAAAATAATCGTTTCAAATTTGTTTGGGATATGTTTGGATGCAAATTCATTACTAGTTGAGCATTTAGACTTTGTAACTTTTGTATTTAGTTACGGTTCTTGTTACCATAACTTTTGGATCTAGTTACGGTTCTTGTATTTGGGGAATGTTTGTTGAGAAGATGTGTTGCTTATCAACGTTGATATGTTTGAGGCAAATTCATTACTAAGTTGAGCTATTGGACTTTGTAACTTTGTTTTAGTTACGGTTCTTGTTACCATAACTTTTGTATCTAGTTACAGTTCTTGTATTTGGGAAGTATTGCTTATCAACCTTGGATATGGACTGCAGGCAAATGAGGCATTCTCCAAATCTTTAACATCGCAATCAACCACAAAATGTATATTGGATCATACTTAATCATCGATAACCATCTTGTGGGGCTAACATCTGAATGAGTGTTGAATATTCATCGATTGCTGAATTTCAAATTAATTCCAAGCAATCCCCTAGCAAATTGCGAGGAAGTTGCGTGGAATTTGACGCTTCCCTCATAAATTGCCACGATTTCCGTATTCATGCAAATCCCTCATAAAATTGCGACCGAAGTGCGTTGAACTAAAGTGATCCCTTGCAACTCCGTCGCAAATTTCGTAAAGTTGATTAAAAAAAACTTTATTTAAATCGAATTAATTGCTTAAAAACATTGAAAAAATTAATCAGATTCTTTTTCAGATTCATTGGATGTTCACTAGATCAATGCCTTCTTCATCATCAGTCTCCTCGAATTCGTCAGATTCTTCATCTTCCTTCGTCTCATCAACTATTATGTCTTCCTCTTCTCTGGTTTCTGGATCAATATATAGATATTCTCGGTTGATTCGATTGCTACAAAGACTTCTGGTGATCTTTCATGTTGCATAGCCACAACATCAAACTTCCCCGACTATACGACCTCTCGGATTTACTTTATCACTGATAACCACGTCTCCCGCATTTGCCTTTTCTGAGGGTAAGGAATACAACACACTTGTTCTGCTTGATATGCTAGGATAAAAGGTTCGAAGTTAGAAATTTTTTTGTTTGCATTGACATCGGTACCCCTAATGTGTTTGTGCGGACGCTCGACGACCGTTGGATCGTACCAATGACATTTGAATAAAATGCATTTCAACCAATAATTCCAGGATATGAGACTTCCATAATTTCTTACACACGCAGTAGAAGTTTAGATCACCTGGCACGTGGATTCCATAATTTGGGTTGACTTATTGGAGCCATAATCATACGTATGAAACGTGTATCCTCGAGTGAAGTACATTGGGGCAGTTTTGATCTTCGCAATTGGTTCGTGAACAATCTCATGCAACCATAGTGGCAAGGGCTGGTTTGCACATCCATCATCACCTATATATATATATACATAAATTTTTAATTAACGAATTAGATTATTTTAAATATTGTTGAATATATCAAATATGTATAATACTTACTCTACGTACATAATATCTTAACCATACCAGCAAAATTAAGTTCTTTGGACTTCTCATACTCTTTTTCTGGTAACCAGGACAAGTTTCTCGCATCTGCCTGTCGAATCACTGTACAAACAAAATTAAATTCGTGAACTTCAAAAGAATAATATTAAATAATTGTTAGTTAACAAATTTAATAATTTAATTAAGAGATATACACTCTCAAACGGTTGCACTCCTCAAAATTTGCCAATATATAATTGTGCGGCCGCACGAGGTAAATTTGTGGTCTTCCACCAAATTTCCTTAACCTTTCTACCAAGTCTCCCTATTTGGTGAAGATATCTGCGGACCTCTACGTTATATGTTGGTGCAACCCTCCATCGTCATATCGCTTAGACGGGTCTTTTTGGTTCAAACGGTTGGGCTAAAATAATATGACGTGAAATGAGAGGTTTCTTCAGTCAAACTTCCTGCAACGATCGATCCTTCCACTTTTGCAAGATTTTTGGCCTTTTCTTTTAGATGTCCCATGAATCGCTCGAACGGGTACATCCATCGAAATTGCACAGACCCTCCAAGAGAGCTTCATGTGGTAGGTGGATTGGAAGATGTTCCATCACATCAAAAAAAGATGGTGGAAATATATTTCTCTCCAAATTACAGAGCAACACTGGTATATTATTCTGTAATTGCACAATGCCCTCGTCTGTAAGTGTTCGTGTGCATAGATCCCTGAAAAATGCTCCAATGCCTACACGTTCATAGTTATTCTGTAATCACACCACTGAAATAATTTAATAAATGACAAAACTATTTCAATAATTAATGCAAATTAATAATATGTACCAGCAATTGCTTCGTGGACGGTTGCCGGTAAGAGCTCAGCCAATGCAAAGGGTAATAGTCGTTGCATGAAAACATGGCAATCGTGGCTCTTCATACGGGCAAGTTTTTGCAAGTTTTTTGCCTTGTTCAATACATCTTGAGAATTTGGACACATAACCATCCGGAAACTTCACTTCTGAAGTAATCCAGTTAAACAACGTCTGTTTCGCATCTCCAGACAATCGAAAGATCGGAATCGTTAATTTACCATCTCTTGTAATATGTAACTCTGCTTCTTGAGCAGATTTTGGCCAAGTCCAACTTGATTTGAAGTGTCTTTACTCTTTCCCGTTCCTTGCACATTCGAAATCGTATTCATGATGTTATCGAAAAAAAATTTCTCGATGTGCATCACATCAAGGTTGTGTCGTAATAGGTGATCTTTCCAATATGGGAGTTCCCAAAAGATACTCATTTTGTGCCGATGTGTGAAAACTCCCATATCCGTCAGGCATGTTCGTTGTAGTGTGCCAATTTCCCCCCACGCTTACATGTTTTCTGAGGCACCATAATAATCAATCTGCTTAAACAAATCATTCCCTGACATATAAATTGGGGGAGGAATACGCACAACCTTGTTCTTTTTGAACAACTTCTTGTTCTTCCGATACGGATGATGCAAGGAAGAAAGCGACGTGACAATCAAACCAGCACGACTTCCTTCCATGCTTCAGTTGAAAGGCATCTGATCGATCCATGCAATATGGACAAGATAACCTTCAGTGCGTGGTCCATCCCGATAACATCCCATACGCTGGGAAGTCACTAATGCGTCCACAATAGCACTGCCCGCATTGTAAAATTTTGTTCCTGTGAATAATCAATGTGCGTACACCTGTATACCATAATTGTTTCAACTCAAATCAAGGGTTGCAGAAAATACATCAAGGGATCGTTTTGGATACTTAGGACCCGGTACCAGAATACTCATAAACAAGACTTCTCTTTGCATGCACATTTCTGGTGGCAGATTGTATGGCGTCAATATCACAGTCATAAAGAATATTGTCTCCCAGAACAAACCAAATGGACTAAATCCATCAGTGCATAAGCCAAGATAGACATTCCTACTCTCGTTAGCAAAGTCAGAATTTGTACCGTCTGAAAGTGTTTCCACGCCTTTTGCATCTGACGGATGCGTTATCTCCCCATCATTCGTTGTATGTTCTGCATTGCCATCTCATTGCCGCCGATGTCCTTTCCGATTGGTATAACGTTTCAATCTATCAGTGATGGGCAAGTACTACATACGTTGGTATGGGACACGACTCCTTCAGTAGTTGGTTAATATCTTGGCTTCCCACAAAATCGACATTCCTGTAGCTTATCATCGTCTTTCCAGAAAATCATGCAATTGTCATGCAAACATCAATAATTTTTCGAAGGTAGCCCCAAATAGCAACTAATGTTCTGGATTTCATATGTAACTCCCTGCAGAAATATTATCTTCTGGCAAATACTCTTTAAAAAGCTCAGCCCATGCGTCCATGCAATTTTCAGTTAGGTTATTATCACTTTTAATTGTCATCATCCTAGATGCCAATGAAAGTTTAGATAACCCCTCTCTACATCCCTCATAGATAGGTTGATCTGCAGCGTCTAACATATCATAAAAATGTTGTGCTTCAACATTGGGTTCTTCCCTAGTATCATCAGCAAATGCAGGAATAGATTCATGAAATGCATCAGTAACCATATCATGAAACCTATTTCCCTGTTGATCCCTTTCATAATCTTCAATCATATTTTGACCATAATTATAATTATCATTATAATTCGGTTGATCAAGACCATCACCTGTACTACTATCTCCGGCACCAAGACTATAACCCTCCCTATGTGAAAACCAGACATAATAGTTCGGCATAAATCCTCTATTATATAGATGTCTCTTCACAATATCAATATCCAAATATTGAGTGTTCTTGCAAGTTTTACATGGACAGAATATGTTACCGTCACCCTTCGCATATGGGTTGTTAGTGGCATGGTGGATGAATGCTCGCAACCCGACACGATACTCTTTCGTCACTTCTCTGGTCTCCGGATCTTTTCGATTATACATCCAACTTCGTAATGCATATACTTCATTCTGCGACGCCATTCTTTCTTAGCTCTCACAAAACGCTATCTCGGTTTTTTTTTTAAGTATTTTCTCGAATTTTTTTTTTAAGCTAGTTTTTGTTTGTTGTGAAATGAGAGATCTCACGTTACGGTATTTATAGTTTTTTTGCAAAATTTTGCGAGAGAATTACTATGGAATTGCGTCTAATTTGCGACATATTTGCGAGGAAACCGGCCCTCGGAATAATTAGGTACAACATTTAAAACGTGTTTCACCTAATTTTCTACCCATTTTTACTACCCATGCAATAAAGTCGCAAATCCGTCGCAAATTTCGTCGCAATGTACAGGCAATTTGCGAGGGAATGTTTGCTCGCAATTTTGCGAGGAAATTGCGAGGGAAACAAGCAAAATCATCGCAATTCCCTCGCAAATTTGCGATTTTAATTTTTCGTCGCAAATTCATCGCAAATAGGAGGCTATATCGTCGCAAGTTACTCGCAATTAGCGAGGGATATGTTCCTCGCAATTTTGATAGGAATTTGCGACGGAAACTTGTTTCCTCGCAATTTCATCCCAATGCCGCCGCGATTTTGCGACGAAATATTTCCGTCGCAAATTTCCATCGCAAATCGCATGTTTTCTTGTAGTGAAAGAAATTCACCCAAGAGGATGGAAAGGAGGTCGCCTTTGCTGAAGAAGACAAGTGGTTTCAAGAAGATCAAACCGTCCTTGCCATCATTCAAAACTCACTTGAAGCATTGATCCTATAAGAATACTCCTTTTGTGAAACCGCAAAGGAGTTATGGGAGACGCTCAACAATGTGTATGGGAATATTTCCAACTTGACTCGGGTGTTTGAAAAAAAGCTATCAACAACCTCAGCCAAGAAGACATGGAGTTCACAAAGTATTTCGGAAAGTTTAGGTCTCTATGGGCTGAACTTGAAATGCTAAGGCCAAGTACTTTAGATCCGGCGCTGCTCAACGAAAGGAGATAGCAAGCCAAGGTGTTCGGGCTTCTCCTCATGTTGAATCCGGCATTCAATGACCTTATCAAGCATCTCCTAAGGGCTGATAAGTTGTCAAGTCTAGATTAAGTTTGTGTTCAAGTTCAAAGGGAACAAGGTTACCTAGGTCTCTTTGCTGGGAAATGCGAGATACTTCTAGTTAACAAGAGCACTTACAAGCACGAGGCAAGGAAAGTGTGGATATGTGATCATTGCAAGAAGAAGGGTCACTCAAAAGAGAAGTGTTGGATTCTCCATCCCCATCTCAAGCCAAGCAAGTTCAAAGAAGGTCTAAGGGCAAACCTCTCGGTGGAGTCCAAGGATGAGCAAGGACAAGCTATGACAGCATCTTCCTCCTATGGTGATGTTGTAAGGAAATCAGACTTGGAAGCTCTCATCAAGTCCATTGTTTCCCTAAACGAATATGGTATCTCACTTTTATCTCACAGACCTAGCACTTCCCTTATTGTAGATTTGGGTGCTTTTCACCATATGATTAGTAATCTGAATCTTTTAGAGAATTAGAACTGGCTCTAGAAAATGTGACTTTAGCAAATGGTGATAAGGTATCGGTTAAGGGAGTAGGGAACCTTAGGTTGTTTGATAAGGAGTCTAAAGCATTCTATATGTCTAAGTTTATTTCTAGCTTGTTATCAGTTAAAAGGGCTACTAATGATTTGAATTGTTATGCTATATTTGGTTCTAATTATGTTTATTTCCACGATATTGAGACCGGAAAGATACTTGGAGAAGGAAGAACTAAGGATGAGCTTTATGTTCTTGAGAACACTTCACCAAGCGCTTTTAATTCTATAGCTTTAAATTCTATAGCTTTGAATTCGAGTAGTGTAGTTTGTTTAAATGCAATGTGGCATGTTAGGTTAGGCCATCATCATTCTCATGTTGTAAGGACATATTTTTCTTACTAAATTATTCTATTATTTTGCTTAAACTGTATTTTAATGTTATCAGAAACGATTCATCGAAAGATACATGTTAGTGTATCGAAACTGAATTATTTTGTTCACCAGTGGACCATATGAGCCAAAATTTTCTGAAAAAATTTAAAATATCAAATATGTTTGAAAAGTTTATACACCTCATCGTTGTAGATGAAAAGACATATTATTGATTTGTTTTCATTTTTTTTTCTATTTCAGGATAAAATGATTGATGTCCTAATAGATGAGTCATTTATTGGTCGTTACTCTGAAAGAGTTATTGAAAGCAATTGGATAATCTTAGCGAACTTTATTGTGATCCATTACCACTATATTCTTAATAAATTTACTTAATATAAAAATTGTAATTTAGGTTCCAAAAAAAATAAGATTTTTGTTAATATCCTGAAATTTTATTTTTCTTGATTCAGATAAAATTTATTATATCATAGATTTATTTAAAAAAAAATATTTTAACTTTATTGTAGGATAATTATATAAGGATTATGAAATTTAAAGAAATTGAAAATTCATATTTCTAACAAAACAAAATACGGATAAATATAATATTATGATATAATATATTTTTTAAATCGTCTAACATCTTACCAAGACTTATATATTTATAATATATATTTGATATATTGAACTATTGTGTGGAGATAATTGTAATGTATAGTAATCGTTATCTTCTATTTATAATAGATTCAAAATGTCAAAATAATAATATATCAAAAAAATATTCAATAACGATTATACCATATATAAAGGATCTTGAACATCATTTGTTATACTAAAACTAAATATAATACGCAAGAATATGAATCAATAAATAATTGTTAAGATTTTTTAATCTTTTATTAATTACGGATGAATAGTTAGCAATAAAACAAACTTGAAAATGTGAGATATCAAATTTACTACCATCATTAACAAAAATGTCTTCATCTCTTATTATTTTTTTCTCCGCACTATCTAGCTCCCTAGTATATTTATGTAAACAATGTTTTTTCACATATGTCAAAATGTTATCGATAAACTTTACATGTGTCGCCATGAGTTAATAACTTTAAAAACCAAGCTTTTCTAATGAAACCAAGTATTGGTGTAAATCATAAATGTGGAACATAGACGTGTCCCCTTAATGTTTTGTCGTGTCTTCACTTGACTACTTCGTCTTGTTCCTTCCATCCCATAGACGAATTGATGGATGCTACTACTGCAACTAATGGTGTGACAACGAAGAAACAGAAGCCGGGAATGCATGAAGAGGAGAAAACTGAGGAATCTGTGGAAGCACAACAAGAAATTGAGCTGAAGTGCAGGATAAAACTGATGAACCAGTGAAAAAAAATCCAACTGTAACATAAACCATCCCTACCGAGGAAGATTCTAGGGATCAGACCGAACAAGAGACCCAAGAGCTTCGTATAGATATGGAATCCGATAAGGAAGAAGGAGAGCTCGATCTAGATACAGTTGAAGATCTGGACAAGGCTACAGATGTAGCAAACATGATGAGTCACAGAGTCACCTACTAAGATAAGGACATCAATGGAGGAAGAAGAAACAACCACTGAAATACCGTTTGACGATGATAAGACCGACGAAGGAGGTGATGTAGCTCAAGAAGCCTCTTATAGGATCAACAAAAAGCACTAGAAACTGATCTCAAGCCATATTTGTGGTTTTGATAAGTACATCGGTCTACGTGGAAGACCTAACATGTTCTCCATATATAGTCCAATTTTATAGTTTTTAGTATTGTTGTACTACATCGACTTAAATACACCTCAAATGTTGAATTACGCCAACACGGTAGCAATAATATATATATATTTTTAAAGAACAACTTAATTAGTTAAACTCTAAAACACCCTGCCGTCAATCATTGTGTTATATCAAACAAAGATGAGAATAAAAAAGTTATAATGAATACTAAAAAGAATATGTACAATTAAGAGCTAATAGCTTAACTTAAGAGTCAAGTCAATCTTCTTGTTCACGTCCTTCTTTTGGCTAAGAATGGGGCTCATATTTTGATGAAATCTTCTTTGTGGGATTGCTATGTGTCCTTGTTTCTTATATCTGTAGCAAGTCATTTTAGTTGGTTCTAAAGGTATAGAACACTTACCTTGATCCTCTGTTTAAATGACACTGGTTTGTTGCACAAGATTACGAGTTGGGTTGCCTCGGTTTGATCCCTTTTCTGGGTAAGTGGCTGGGTTTTGTTTGGACAAACTGTGAGGTTCATATCTCTTCTTCATGATCCACTTTAAATTCCCTACGTTTCAATGTTTGGCTCCCTGTACCGCCATTGATCTTCTTCTTTTTGGATCCACCATCTTTTTGGCTCCTCCCATGAGATGTGCAAGGCAAAAGTCGAGTCGCTCTTCCTTGGGAATGTACCATAGAATCTGAAGTACTAGTCCAATTTTGACTCCCACTGTAGGTAAGCTCCTCTACAACATGCAAACTCAAAATAATTCTCATTATTAGTTTTATATTTTGGTTCAAAGGTTACCCGTATAGATGCAGCCCGTGATGTTGATGAAGTCCATGAAATCCAACGCTTTGAATAGCTAGGCTTTGCGTGGTGTTTGGTGGCTTTGGATCGACCTGGGCGTCTCCATAGTCATCCTCACAGTCAGACCACGCTTCTCCTTCAGGCTCCTCTCCATACCAATACTCATGGTCGTAGTTATCTCTTTGGATCCAATCGGTCTCATCTTGATCAAGTACCTCTTTCTCCATTTAGTATGATGCCATTTCTATTCTCTGATTTTATCTTGAGTTTTATCTAGCCATTCAGAAACAAACAAAGCAGAAGAATCAAATCAAAGGAAAAAAAGGAAAACAAAGAATTCGCACAAAAATAAGGAAAGAAAATTAATGGGAATTTTTTTTTTTTTGTTTTATCCGAAAATTTTAAATAACAAAAATAGAAAATCGAGTTTTTCTTTTTCTTTTCTGGTTTATAAAATAAAAGTTTGAAAGTTTAATTAAAAACAACAAAAAAATTTTTTTATGGATTTCCTTTATAAAACAAACTTAAGCAAAAATACTGAAACAAATAACGAATTAAAGAAAATTAAATTTTTATTTTGTTTTTCTATTAAAGGTGCGGAAGCAAAGTGAAAAAAATTGCAAGAAACAAATTTTTATGGATTTATCGATTAATAAGAGAAATAATCAACAAAACAAAACAAAAAATTTTAAATTCAAAGATAGAGGTTGAAGTGATACAATACCAATGACACAAACACGGGAATATTCTACCCAATGGTTTAATCAATGGAAGCAAAGATTTGAAGCTAGAGTGATTGGATGTATGAAAGTAACGATGGAGATGAAGGTTTGGTTGAATGAATCCACAATCAACACACAAAATAAACAACATGAATCAACAAGTTATTCAGCTCGTAAATCACACAGTGGATCCACACTTGATTTGAAATGACAAAACACAAAGATAGATCTTTATAAAAAAAAACTTAAAAGTTATTGAGATAATTTCTAAGATAATGGATGAATGTTACAAGGGACGAATGTGAGCTTATATAGGCTCTTCTACAAGACTACAACAGTAATAAGTCTAAAAAGAGTAAACAAATTGCAAGAATTAAAGAGAAAGAGTCGTTGGAACAATGAATGTGATCCACAATCAAATAAGGTAAGTATATGTGCTACTTTGTATTTGGTTAACTTTGGGATGTAGGTGCGTGATCTCAACGGCAAAACTCTATCTTCTACATACATTTTGGATTCTGCGTAGGTGTGTATAACCCTCAAAGGCTTCCCATTGAAGCCATAAACCGAGAATCACTAATCACTAGGTGTTATGTTGATTGGTTTCAGGAGAACGATGCTATTATCAATGGGGTGTGGAAATAATTAAGTGATATTATCAAAATATTTAATTATAAAAAAATGTGTCATGATCTAACTTTAACCACAAATATTTGGTGGATTACCACGTATTATAAGGGAAGATATGAGATTAACAGTGAAGTGAAGAGTTTTGAAAAGAAAGAAGATGAAGTACAAAACTCGAAACAAGACAAAGATGTTCATCAGTCAGCGATAACACCAAAAAAAGAGACAAGCCAGAACGACAACGTTCTGTCTAAAACAAAAATGGGCTCAAATGTGCAATAGGCCCAATACACAACTACTCAGCTGACGAAGCCCAACGAAAAGCCTGTTAGAAAACCCCACACAACTCAGCTCCTGCAACGGTCACCTGCACAAATGAAAGAAGACAAATGGGAGAAATAAATTGTAAGGCAACTTCCTCAAAAGCAAAAGAAGACCAGCCGTCAAATTCAACAGATTAGATTGACCAAAAGATGTGAGGGTTTGGATAATGATATAGAGGGCTAAAACCCTAAGTGCATATAGTATAAATAAAGCACATCATTGTAATCCAAAATGAAGAGAGTAATACAACAATAATGAAGTTATCAATCTAATTCTTACTCTTTGCTTTCACCACGTATCAAAGAAAACAAAATATAATCAGAAACATCTATGAATTTGAATATTTGACAATTGACACTATTTAACTGGATTAAACTAATTTCATAAGGAAAAAAAGCTAGTTAATTACCATTCAAAAAGTTTTAACAAAATTTAGCTTTGTATCATTAGAGACCAAAAACAACAAATTTTTTATATATATACAAAGAGACTAAATTGACTTTCTGAGAATATATTATTTTATAAAACGCGTTTATGTTATTAAGTGTTAACAACTTTTAAAATCATTAAAAAAATTAACAAAATAAGTAAATAACCATAGAACCCTTTGCTATATACAGATATCTTTTATTATAGTACTAGGTAGCTATATGCACGGATACAAAAAAAAAGTTTAAAATTTTAGATATTGATTAATTTAAGATTATCATAATTTATATATATATATATATATATATATATATATATTGTAACAAATATTATATAAATCTATATTTAAAATTAATAAAACAAATTTTAAAATTACATATTACTTTCATATGTCAAATTAATGGTTCCTAAAAGAAAATATAACAATTTTGGAGGGAAAATAGGTAAAAAAACACTCATCTTTCTTAAAAACATATAAGAAACTCTCAACATTTTTTGTGGATTTTTAAACTCTCACTTTTTAGTGATTGGTAAAATAACCTCTAATATTAGTAAACGAGATTTAAATTTTTAAAAAGTGTTTTTCTACTAAAAACTATATAATTGGACTTAGGTAATTTTAATTTATAATTTTTCTTTCTAAATTAAATATTTTTAGTCACAATGTAAAAAATTATATAAAATTAATTCATTATATTGTTAAAATATAGTAAAACAGTTTTTTTACCATAAAATAATTTTATTATATAAAATTTTGATTTTTTTTCCTAAGACAACGTATTCAAAATATATATAACATTTATTTCAGTTCAAGTTTAGCTTTAACTCGATTTTTGGATAGAAATAATTATTTTATGTTATACATGAGATATATGATCATATTTTAAATTATATATCTATATTTTATTGAAAATATAAGTTAGTTAAGATTTATTACACAATTTCATCAACGTAAAATCAAACATATTTTGTAATAGTAGGAGCAATATTAAATTTTATCCCAAACATAATATAAATATATATTAATTTTGATCACACACATTTATGAACATGAATTAAACCAAATTTTGTAATACTACGGAAAGTATATAATTCCACACCAAAATATTTTCATCAAGAAACTAAATAAATATTAAATAACATTAAATATTTCAATTTACATATATAAATTAAGATGTACTAAAAATATACTATGAATTACTTTTACTTTATCATTATTTAATTATATTTTTATATAAAATTGAACCAAATCAATTTTGACCACAATTTTTAAATCAAAACATGAAAACTCGAATAAATTCGAAAAAACGAATCTATCATTCTAAATTGTTATAGTTTACATATCATCACTTCTATTGGTAAAAAAATTGATTTGCCAAATCTCAACTAAACGTTGAATGGGTTTTGTTTTTATATCGCAAGTATAGAATTTATTAAAAAGAAAAATCGTAAAGTTGAATTCAAAAAATAAAATCAGAAATTTAATTGTTTTTATTACATTCTATTTTATATAATATTTAATTTGTTTTTGATTTGGTTTTTTATATTAGGTATTTTTCTCAAGTTTTTTATATTAGGTCTTATTTTACCATTTACTAAAAGATAAAGGTTTAAAAATCCACAAAAAAAGATGAAGATTTTTAAAATGTTTTAGAAAAAATGAGGGTTTGTTTATCCATTTTTGGAAAATTTTATAAAAATATATTAAATTATCTCAAAAATTATATTTTAAATTTGTAAAAAAATGGCAAACTTTTATAATAAGTAAATTTATTAAAAGACACATAATCAATAATTTTGAAAATATATAAAATTACAAATATTACAATATTTAAAACAAAATAATGACCTACTACGGTTTATACTTTATACAAGTTTTTTTTTTTCTTTGGTCCTAGGTGAGTTGTTTTTTACTCAGAAAATAAACTTGCAAAACCTAGGAGATGAGCTGGCACCACCGCCTAACTCGCCATTGACACACCACCGAAGCTCTGTTAAAGTAACTTTATTTCTACACACATCGATAAAGATAGACACACACAGAGACTTCATAAAGTTTTTAATGGCACTCACTTTTTAACATCAATCGTTTAAAAAAAAACGTTTTCTATTTGTGTGTTCCTTTAAAGGTTACAACTTTAACCCTAAACTCTTTGATTACTGATACTCTGTCTCAATCTCTTCTTCCTTCTACATCATCTTCTTCCTTTCTTTCTTCTAAGCTACTTCTCCTGAATTTCGTATTTGATCCGTTTAATCCAAGTTTCGATTTATATAAAAAACAAGATTGATCCTCAGATTTTGTGGCAAACAGATAGAAAATTATTTCTACAACAGTAAGAAACAGAGAGAAACTGAGTAATGGCAAACAGAGATGTGGAGAGAGGAGGGAAGAAGAACAACAACAACAGAGGAGCTAATAACAATTATTTCTACGATGAGTCTTCCGGTGAAACTCATTGGACTTCGTGGCTGATTCCGGCAATTGTAGTGGCGAATCTCGCTGTCTTCATCGCTGTGATGTTTGTTAATGATTGTCCTAAGAAAATCACCGGAGCTAATAAACAGTGTGTTGCGAGATTCCTTGGTAGATTCTCGTTTCAACCACTTAAAGAGAATCCTCTCTTTGGTCCATCTTCTTCAACGTAAGTTTACTTAAGCTCGGGATCCAAGTTTGATCTTCTGGGTTTCTCAAAAGTCTCAATTTTATGGTTTCTTATTCGCAATTGAATTTTATCTCTAATGTCTATTCTTTGGAGATTGAGCTCAAACTTGTTCTGGGTTTCTCAAAGTTTTCATTTTTCTTCAATAATTGAGATTGTAGCTATCATTTCTTCGATAGATTTGCCCAATTGGCACCTACTGATACTTACAATCGATTTGTGTTGAAGCTCGAGATTCTAGAATACGTGAATCTGATTTACTGGCAACCAAGTTTGATCTGCTGGGTACCTCTAAAGTCTCAATTTTGTTTCCAATTTGCAATTGAATTTGATCCTAGCGTGTGTAATGGCTTGGACAATGAGCTCGAGCTTGTGGGGTTTCTCCATTTTTTCTTTCGTAATTTTGCATTTTGCCTGGCTAGGATTTGTCGGTTGATGATATCCCAATTGAAGACTTTTTTGTTCTAGATTTGGACTAAGCAACTTATGGATCCACCTGAAGATGTTGGATTTATGATTTGTGAATTTCATAGTCAATTGTTCTGTGAATGTCTCTAGTGATGGTTATTGTGTGATTCCTTGTTTTACTTTTGTTCTTGTTTGCTTGGTATTTGATCCAGTTTTACTCTGATTCTTGTTTCAGATTGGAGAAAATGGGAGCATTGGAATGGAGGAAAGTAGTACATGAACATCAAGGATGGAGACTTCTCACTTGTATGTGGCTTCACGCCGGCATCATTCATCTTCTTACAAATATGTTGAGTTTGATCTTCATCGGTATCCGCCTTGAGCAGCAATTTGGCTTCAGTAAGTCTCTGCCTTACATACAAACTCTCTGATTTCCATAAACTTTTAGACTCTTTTTCTGATCACCAACTGAAACATTTGATCTTTATCGTGGTGTAGTAAGAGTTGGGCTTATCTACTTAATATCGGGGCTCGGTGGAAGTGTACTTTCGTCCCTTTTCCTTCAAGAAAGTATCTCTGTTGGTGCCTCGGGGGCGCTCTTCGGACTTCTTGGAGCAATGTTATCCGAACTTCTCACCAATTGGACTATCTATGCCAACAAGGTACTTATATCCTTTCTACTAAACCAGCCTTAATCGGAAATTTAGCATTTTGTACACAGGAGTTAGCGATCCGGTTTAACCATGATTTTATCGGTCTTAAAGAAACTGAAATCAAAGAAAATTCATTTTTAATTCTGTTTGGTTCTGTTTGAAGCAGTTTTGGGTTTGGTTTCGGTCTAAGCTTGTAGGTTCAGGTTTGGTTTATATATGCCCTCTCTAACAGTTTTAATTTGCAGGCAGCTGCTCTGATCACGCTTCTATTCATCATTGCAATCAACTTAGGACTAGGCATGCTTCCTCGGGTAGACAATTTCGCACACATTGGAGGGTTTTTAACCGGATTCTGCCTCGGATTTGTCCTCCTTGTCCGACCACAGTACGGTTGGGAAGCTTCCCACAGCAACACTTCGAGAACCAAACGCAAGTATAGCATGTACCAGTACGTGCTGTTTGTAGTAGCAGCGGTTGTACTTGTGGTTGGGTTAACTGTTGGATTAGTGATGCTGTTCAAAGGAGAGAATGGGAACAAACATTGCAAATGGTGTCATTACCTCAGCTGTTTCCCAACTTCTAAATGGACCTGCTAATCATCATCGTCATCATTCTAATCATACAGTAAAAGCTTTTATATGTGTTCTTTGTCAACATTTTAATGTCTTTGATCTCTTTAGCCTCTGATCACTTATATATGTACATTACAAAATTCGTCTTGTGTAAAAGGGGATAGAAACAAGAGTGTATTATTACATTTGAAAACCATACCTCTTAAACTGTCTTAAGTACATAAATATTACTACTGGATTGAAGGCACTTAATCTCAACCAATGTTTCATAATAGAGCTTGATTTGTTAAACTCAACAGATAAAAAAAGAAGAGTAGTTTTATTGAACCTGTATTTTGTGACTAAGCTATGAAGGAAAATTGCAGTTTGGACTTAATTTGCTGAAGTCAGCTCCGATGATGAACTCACTTCCCATCTAGATAAATTGAGACAAGAGGATCTTCATACAAGTCTGGATTCGAATCTATAGCAGGAGGACAGACCATCACTGTCCAACCAGCTTCCCTTCTTCCCACGTAAAGAATAACCCACCACACGTCGACCCAATGGAAGCTTCCTACAAACCTCTGTTATCCTTTCAGCAAGATTCTCAAAATCATCATGGCGATAACTTTTTTCTAGAAGCATATTTACGTAAGATCTCGATAGCTTTGACATCATATGAAAACCCCACATGGTACGTATTGTTGCTACCATGTTGCTGCAGAAGCTCTTTATTCTCTGTGGTGACTATAGTCCTACTTCCAGAACCAGAACATGTAGTTTTATTTGCCAATGCCTCTAATTGCTTAGTATTGTTCACGTTATCAAGAATGATGAGCACTCTCTGGTCGGAGAGAGCCGCGTAGCATTTCCTCTTTTTACATTTATCAGACATATATCTGAACATAGATTAGTATCTTTTGAAGTTTGAGGTCCTATTGAATTAAAAAGATTTAAGACTTTCATCACTGATCTTGTGTTTGCAACCTGTCATGATGCAGCTTACGAACAACAACTTTAACATGAAAACTTAAACTTACCTAACTGCATTGAAATGTAATCCCAAGAAAAGCAATAACAAAGAGTCGTTCATCACACAGATGCTTTAAAGAAAAGATGGTTGATCTATTATACCCTTTCTCTAGAGGATGATGAAACTGGTTTAGGAAAGCATGTCCAGAAAGCTTTTGTCCAATCTCCCATCATGCAACATATTAGTGACCAAGCCAATAGTTGAAGCATCTCCAAAAAACCCGCACCTCCTCATTTCTTTGATTAATTCAGCTGATGCGGTTTTGTCACCATCTCTAAGATGTGTCCTAATAAGCGTATTATAGGTACCGCTATCTGGCCGAGGTCCATCTTCTTTCATTTTCCTCAACAAGGCATCTGTTTTCTCCTTTAATCCTTTCCTACACAAGCCCGAGATCATTGTATTGTAGGTTACAACATTAGGCTTCACTCCTTTAAGGCTGAGGCTACAAAATAAATCCCACCCATCTTCCACCTTCCCAGCTTTGCACATCCCTCCAATCATAATGGTATATGTATAAATATCAAGTTCCAATTTACTCTTTTGCAGATCATGGAATATGACCAATGCTGTCTCTAGCTTCCCGCTATTACAAAGTCCATCTAACAAAATGCTATATGTCATGATATTCGGAGGCACACCATCAGAAACCATCTGTTTGAATACCATTTGGGCATTATCACAATTATCAGCTTGAAAAAACCCTTGGATTAGCGTGTTATAAGTGACTGTGTTGCCAAGCAATCCTCTTTGAGACATCTCGCAGAAGAGTTCCATACCTTCCTCTACCCTTTTACACTTGCAAAATCCCTTTATAAGAGTACTATATGTCACTACATCTGGGAAACAGTCCTTGCTAATCATGAACTCAAACATCTGCTTGGCCTCCTCTAGACGATCATGCATACAAAGTCCGTTGATAAGTGAATTATAAGTAAAGGTAGTAGGGGCTATTGACCTTTGAATCATCTCCTCATACAATTTCTCAGCCTCCAAAAACTTCCCCTCCTTCACAAATGCATCAATCAATGCACTAAAAGTGACTAAATTGGGGTTGATTTTCCTCTTGATCATATCGCTCAGCAGTCGAGACGCATCACTCCATCTTCCGTAATTACAAAGACAACTTATGAGGGAGCTGTAGGTAACAACATTTAGTCTAATTCCTTTGGTTTCCATTTCGTGAATAGGTTGAGCGCATCATTCACATGTCTGTGTTTGCAGAGACTATCAATGATTGTGTTGTAGATCACAACATCTGTCTCTATATTCCCTGCTTCCATCTTCTTGAGCAGCTTTAAAGCCAAATCAATATCACCTCTCTTACAGATACCATTTACTACCACAGCATAAGTAACTAAACTTGGTTGACATCCTTTCAAAGCCATCCTTTCAACTAAAGCCACAGCTTCTGAAGCTTTGTTGTGGAGAAAAAGTCCATGAATTAGAGTTGTAAATGTCACCGTATCAGGTTGATATCCCATCTCGACCATTTGGTCAACCAAAGCTACGGCATCAGAAATCCTCTTACCGTGACAGAAACCACTGAGCAGCGAGTTAAGCGTGACTATACTAGGCTCATAACCGAGTTTCATCATCTTGCCAAGAACAGCTAAAGCAAGAGGGAGTTGAGAGAGGCGGCAAAAACAGTTAATCAAAATACTGTATGTATAAAGACTATGTGAAATCCCCAAGTTTTGCATCTGCTCACCAAGAGAGATGACAACATCAAACTTCTTCATCTTAGCAATGGCACTCAACAGTTTACTGAACTCAATAATGGAAGGAAAGGGACGAGATTTGACCATCTCACTGAACAAACTAATTGCATCATCTACTTTAATATCACTCAGCCCATTTCTCAATATCTCTCTGTAATCAGAGCTAGCGCAAGCAAAAGATCGTTCCCAGCAAGAAAGGGCAGTTCCAGGATTACCTATAACCAGAGTATGCCGATGAAGAAATCTCCTGCCCGTGATCGCAACCGATCTCCTCATCGTCTTGATCACTTCGAAAATGGCTTCCCCTTGAGATGAGACTACACCGTCACTAGTCAGTGAAGACTGCTGAAGAGATCAAACAGCAAAATCGCAGATCGAATAAATAAACCCTATAATCGAAAGCAGTCGGTTCAATGTCGATTTGGTTACAGCTGGTTTTCTTAAACCGGTCATGTCTCTTTTTATTATTATTCTTCTTCAGTTAATAATTGACCGAATCTTAGATCAAAATCATCATTTGAGTTTGATTTCTGTTTCCCCTATAACTACTAATCAACTTTATATTGAGTAACTCATATTCTACGAAATTCTAATTGAATATACCGGAGATTGATTAAGGGGTGTATATATTATTTCTTTGCTCATTATGTCATTGGTTCTGCTTTGTCGTCGTCTCCTTGGTATGATACGTTATCCAATAATCCTAATGTTTCAAGCCGGACAGGATATTGTCATATTGACCCAAAAATATTCAAAAAGATGGAATCTGATGGTGTGCCATGGATCTGCAAAAAATGTGAAATGAAACTTGATACTGTCACATATAGTGGTACGATGGAAGGGATGTGCAAGGCTGGGAAGGTGGAAGGTGGTGGGATTTATTTTGTAGCCTCAGCATTAAGGTAGTGAAACCTCATGTTGTAACATACAATACATTGATCTTAATTAGACTTGTCTAGTAAACGCCTACAATAAGCAGTAGATGCATTGTTTAGAGAAATGAATGTACAAGATAGTCTTCTCCCAAGTAGTGGTACCTATAATATGTTTATCAACTCAAAGCGGAGAAGCTTCAACTTTTAGTTTGGTCGCTAATATGTTGTGTGATGGGAGATTGGACAAAGCATTTTTGGACATGCTTTCTTAATAAACCAAATTATTTTTTTATTAAGTTCCAAAATGAAAAGGTAAGATTCCGCCGTGTTTCCATTTAGTGAGTTTTCATCGTGTTTCAAAATAGAGATTTTTAGAAATCTCGTTTAGTGATATTTTTTCGTGTTTCCGAAATATTTCCAAATGGAAACAGATTTTAGGAGAGAGTTTTGGTCACCTTTTTTTGGGGAGGGGGGGGGGGGGGGGGG